>JASCQY010000036.1:7542303-7556148 GCA_030264315.1 Sardinella tawilis
GGCCTTGGCTTCTTGAAATGGTGACATTCGAGTTGGCTTCATTGAACACTAAACAGTTAACTGTCATAATGTGTTATACTGTATTATTAGACCTGCTAAGGTGTGAAAGTGTAGCATACGACAGCGTTCTCCTGCCTACAGCTAGCAATAACTTTTTTTTATTTTTTTTGCTTGAGCATATCATTAGGGGACTGTTCTTGTGCTGAGACTTACCATAAACAAACAGTGAAGGTCAGATTAGAAACTCGTCCTGTTTTGTACCTCCAAATCCACTGGTAGAACTGCTTTTCTCGCTACTGTTTCGGTTATCAGATTTGTTTGTTTTCCAGCCAGTACAAGTCAGAGATACTGGCCTTGAAACACTCCATGGTCGCTACTTTGGAGGACTGGAAAGTTAATACCATTTCAACTTGTTTTTCCTTGCAGATCTGGGAATTGTGTTTTCCGTTCAGGGGTTGTATTCTGGAATGTTTGTTGTGTGCTTGTAATTTGGTCTAGAAAGTAGCCTGGTCCAAGTATGGTTTTGTGATAAACATGGACAAGTTAACTTGGTACACCTCACAATAAAGTGCCTTATTCTTTTGTTTTGTCAGTAGAATTATACCTTTCAGATCTTCTATTTGATGGCTATCACTTACAGAGTAAATTTGTCATTACATCAACCACAGGGAATACCCTCAAAATCTCATTCCATTTATTTCTCTCTCTCTCTCTCTCTCTCTCTCTCTCTCTCTCTCTCTGTTTTTCACTCCCTCTCTCCCTCTCTCTGTGCTTAGGTTACACGGTGTGGTCCCATAACCTGGTGGCTATCTCACGCTTGCGCGGCTCCAACCTGAAGGTGCTCGCCGTGTCTGAAGAGAGCATCGACTTCGATCCGGACCAGTCAGCGTTCATCGAGGGCGACCCTGTCCACAACCTGGTGAAGGAGGTCTCCCTCGGCCTGGGCCGCGTGTGGCACCCTTCCCTCGACACCAGCGTGGTCCTCAGCGAGCCAACTCAGCACTTCCACCGCGAGATGCAGAGCTTCAGCGAGGGCATGTGAACGCCCAACGCCCCCTCCCTCTTCCAGCCGCCCTCAAGCCAACGCCGACGCATGTGCGCTCGCTCACCTGCAAGTCCCGCCTCTTCCCACTTTTCTTTCTACTCTTCTTCCTCTTCTTAACCTCATGTTCCCTTTCTCCCACATAATACCCAGTTACACCCCTACCCTAACGCCCTCCCCCATGCTTGAAGGGAGACCTTCCACCCTTACTCTGTCCTGTTTTTCGTTTTTGTTGATGTACCTTTGTTTTTTTTATTGTTTTTTTCTTTCTCCTTTCTTCTAATTTTACTAGTATGACCCCCCCCCCTTCCTCTCTCTCCTATAGTGTGACAAATAATCCTTTATATGTGCTGTGTTTATTCAGTATTAGCACTATGTTAATATCTCTCTGTATATCCTGCTCATTAATAGGAGAGTATAGTTGGGTATCGATTTAGTAGCTAATTGAGTGAAAGGTGATGAGGGGCTTAATGTTGTGTGTGTGTGTGTGCGTGTGGGCGCATGTGTGTGTATGTGTGTTTTCTTTCTTTTTTTTTAAATCCTCTTTTTATTTATTTTTTGGATAAGCCTAGCGTAGGAGTAATGCGTACAGTGAGTTGTTATTTTGTTTTGTATTATTTTTCTTTCAGTCTGTCTTGTTTCCTTTTCCTTTCTTTTCTTTTGGAGTTTGGTGTTACCGTACAGACAGAGAACAGAAGCATATTTTTAATCGATCTTGGCAAGGACAAGAACGTGTGATCCTATCTACTGCCCCCTCCTTGATTTCTTTTGAAGGGAGATTAGTCTTCCGGGCCAAGGGTCAGTACCGATGAACAGTCACAAAGCTCCTAACAGCCTTCCTCTCTGTTCATCTGTCTATTTTTTTTTTCTGTTCTGTTTTTTTTTTTCTTCCTATTTTTCTTTCAGAACGTATGATGATTATGATGATGACATTGATGTTATTGTTGTAGTAGTATTAGTTGTTCTCATTGTTGGCTACATTCGGGACTTAAGATCCTGCTGGTTTTTCCACAACCTGGAAGTGCAGTAGATACACAGGTCTGCTGTTGGAAGAAACAAAAAAACCACATACTTATGTACACACACACACACACACACACACACACGCACACACACACGCCGTCACACTGACACTCGATAGTGGAGGGTTTCAATCTCCTGCGCGCTGCAAGCCCTTCCCAGCACTTTACCAATGGGGGCTAAGTGTTAGCAGAGAATCACCTGCAGGTCTCTCGCTCTCAAACAACAAAAAAAAGGAATAATTCCTCTGTCCGTCTCAGGTAGGCACAAACAGGATGATGACGAAGATCTCGATGATGAAGTTGAATGAAACAATCAGCTACTCTTGTCAGTTTTATCTGTTCTTTTTTTAAAGTCACAGTTGCCTTGGAAACTTCCCCCGTTGTTTTCATTATCAAACTTTGGACTCTTGGATTCAGTCAATTCAAAGCGTCACTTTTTGCCCGTTTCTCTCTCCTCAGACCAGTCGTAGGGTAGACCTTAGTGTGTTACACTGCAGTGTAGCCACATGTAAACTAGAGCAATCCTTTTCTTGGTCGTCGCTGAGGGCAAAATCGTGCATGTGCTGGGTTGAATCCAGGCCTGTGTTACATCTTGTGTTGTGCTTGTGTGTGTGTGTGTATGCGAGCGAGAGGTGGCTAGAGGCGGTTAGTGCGTTTTGCTTGTTCCATATCTCAGGATTCCTGCACTGCGGTACTTTTTTTGTTTTCCTGTAATGGCTTTTTTCGCGGAAAGCTGGTGGCGTTGAGGGAACGCGTCCGAAACGCGAGACATGTTCGTTGTGAAGTGGTAGCGTGGGGAAGAAGAGAGAGAGAGAGAGAGAGAGAGAAAGAAAGAACAGAAGCTCTTCCAAAAGAGTGGTCTTCAGGGAGATGTTTGTTTTTCCTTAAAGAGAAAAAAAACTTGATCCCTCACTCTTTTTTTGTCTTGGTTTACTACTACTTAAGTTTGTTTTCTTTTGTCTCCTTTTTTTTTTTTTTTTTTTTTACAAAGTTGTCATCTTCAGTGTTGTATGTGCTCAGCGCTTTTACCTGAGTTGTGCTATCTTTCTTGCACATCGTTGCTCGTTTTAAGAAAGGAGAAGTTTAGAGTGGTGACAAGTAGTGGTGGTCAGTTGCCTAGTGTTAGAACGTGAATGTGAAGCCCAAGCCTTCATTTTTAAGTAGAAGTGAGAAAAAAAAAAAACCTCTTGCAAATCTGCAAGAGACTCCCTGAACCACCCTCCCCCCCCCAACCTCCACCTCAGTCCATCATCCTTCCAGTCCCTTGATGAACGCATATCTCCAGCCCTTGCCAGAGCAAATCCACTTGGGCACATGGCAGTGTTTTCCTTCAGAGGAACGGTTTAGCTTGGTGCTTTGGTTCAGAGGATGCCTTGAGGTCCGTGGCCTGTTTTATTTTTAGTGGTGGCATCGCCTGCCCAAGGTGGCGTTTGCCAAAGCCAGATGGGCCTATGCTGTATCTGCACTCCTGCGCTTGAATATCAGGTGTGAAAAGAATAGTCCGGAAATGACCAAAGTGAGTTGCTTCCAATAAGGAAGGATGGGAGGAATGATGAAACTCTTATGCAGCTCTGTAAGGGGTGTGTCTTCCCAAGGGATGCAGTTAGCGTAAGGCTGGCTGACTGCGACATGGCACAGAGAGTAAGGGACCACTCACCGCTGCAGTCATTCAGTGACGTGTTCCCTGGCCTGTGGCACCCCACGTGGAAGGCCAAGTGCAAAATCCCTCTCCGGACAAACTTGCAGTCATGTCGCTTGTATGAGTTCTGGAAGAGATGCAGGTTAAGGGGGGAAAGAATATGCATGCAGAGAAAGGAACTGCAGTGAGTTTGTTTGAAAGCCCCGTTTCTATTTTAGTATGACACCAAAAAAAGGCCATTTCATTGAGATTGTTCTATATTTTGATCAGAATATTCTATTGTGGTCATCATCGCTGATGAAGAGTGGCTATAGACTGAAGGTTGAGGGATGAGACAGTGTCTGTCGTTTGTTACAATATGTGAACTGCTAATGCATTAACTGCTACTCCATGCTGTGCCTGAAACTCAGACGAGCATTCATTTCAGCCTCACGTGTTCTCAAAGGTTTGTAAATGGAGTCAAAGTCTAGAACAAGTGTTGGTCCACAATTGCAAAGGCAAAAGCTTGTCAAAGCATCAGTGATTTTTTTTTTTTTTTTTTTCTTTCATTTCTGCAATTTTTTTGAAGATACTTTTTTTTTTTCCTTGTGTGCATTTGCTAGCGTGTGTGTGTTATGTTGTAAAATAATTCAAAAAGTGAGTACATCAGTGAAGCGGTGAACGTGTGTTCAACTCGGTATCTAACTAGAAGAAATACAAGGCGTACCACTTTCTCAGTAGTGAACAGGAATCAGTCTTTCTCAGGGTAACTGTCCGGCAAGTAGCGGAGCGGAGAGGAGGTTTTCAAAAGCTCAGGCCTCTAACTATGAGAGAGAGAAAGTTACGAGAAATAAGAAGAAAACCTTCAAAAACGACAAAAAAAAGAATACAGCTTCTCAGAGTCACTGGATTTTAAGAAATATTCTGTCAGCATGTCTGCGTCCGCTGCCAAAGATAACGGTGATGCATAGATAAACCCCACATGAAGTGCCCACCTGCAGGCACAAGGGCCGGGGGCCAACAGCTTCTCGGGGCCGAGACGTACTACTATACTACTTAAATACCGCATCTACTTTTGGAGTTTGATAATGTGCTGATATGAGGAGCAAAAGTTGGGCCACGTGTCGGTCGTCGCAGCTGTGCTGCGGCCTTTTGGGTCAACAACAAGTAGATCTCTTAACAATGCACCTGTTTCACTGTGAAGAGTGAATGTAACTTAAGATAAAAAAAAAGAACTTATTGATGAATTTCAAATCAAGGGTTGGTTCTATCAGACCCACAAGCTGCTATGAGACGTGTGAGGAACATTCCACTGGGGAGTTTAAAAACAAACGAAAACATGGCCAAATGTCTGCATGAAATGACTTATTTTTTTACTATTTTATTCTCTTTTTTTGTTTTGTTTTGTTTTGATTTTGTGGGGTGGTATTGCAATGGGATCCTTTACTAAAGAGCATAACTGGTCTACTGAGATGAGACAATAGGAGAATGAAGTTATTGAGACCTGGTTTGTTGTATTGATCCCTTTCTGCCTGTCACCATGTGCCGAGGGTATTTTAGGAGGGATTGCTCGTTACTCGGGAAACCATTTTTTCAGACCAGTTGTTACAACTCCATTGGATCCCTGAGTTATTGAGGTGTTTCTTTTCCTTTTTTTTTTGGTTCTTTTTTTTTTTCTTTTTCAGATTTATTTTGAAGTAGAAGATGTTTGTATGCATTTACAATCCAAATCTCTCTTTATCTCTTGTCACAAAGGTGAAAGCTGTAAAATACCACAGTGGGTTGCTTGGAAGCCATCTTTGAGCATCAACTCAAAAACTGTTGCCTGTAAAAGCTCCATCGAGCTCCAATAGCTACCTTACTGTTATAAAAATGACCTCATGCCAGCCTTAAGAAGTGAGCGGAGAGAGGAAAAAAAAAACACACAGAAGTGAAATAAGCTTTTGGTCAGGGTTGTGACCATGTGTCGCAGTGGAGGTGACCGCAAAGAGTCTTGTCTTCGCGGTTGAGTTTTTGACAACCAGTTAACCCTTGAGTCACCTTAGACAGTACCACTGTTGGTCCCAGACATGAAGCTTGCACCAAGCCACAATCTCCTCTCCAGCAGGCTGGCTTGCATGTACAGCAAAGTCAATAACTATGCAAGTGGAATGCATATAATTCAGTGGCTCTTAAATCTCTCTATTTTTTTTCTTGTTTTCTTTTTTTTTCTTTTACTGTCACTCATAAATGGAAGTAACTTACTGCAGTGATACTTGGCCTTATTATTATTGCTATTATTATTATTTTAAGATCTTGATTCTTCGGAAGCCAACTCCGTTTCAAGGGCGACCGTGGGTACAGACATGGTCTCCATGAGACCGGCCAGCCGGCCCCAGTTCTAAGAGGTACGAATGTTGTGCATTTGTTTAAAATCAGGACAGTTTGCAATAAAGCAGTGGCCAACTGGGGGTGCGCACAAGCAGTGCTGAGACCTGGCTGCTACCTTATAAACTTTTAGGGGGTGAGGAAGTTTGAAAAAAACTTAAGGAAACTTTACAGTGCATGAGAAGGTGTGCGCGTGTATATGGATATATATATATGAATATCAATGTATGTTAATATACATCCACACCTCTATGCTCCATCTGTCCGGGTTCTATTTATGAACATGACGAGAAGTTTATAAGCGTTGTTGTTTTGCAAAAATGGTTTTACCATCTTAAATGTTTAATATTATAGGGCAGGTGTGTACTGTCTTTTTTGTCTCCAGTGAGCACATAAGCATTGGATTTTATATGTACATCTGCAAATGGGGAAAAACACAATTCACCGGCACAGGTGTGAAAACGCCAGGTGTGGAGAAATTTCATTGATTGGAGGTGATGTTATGTTCCACAGTAACAAAGGAGAAAAACCTGATATATAAAAAAACCTGACACATATTGGGCAAACCAGCCGAATGTTGATTTTTGAATCAATGTTGAATGAATGCATTTCTTTTAATTGGTGAAATAAAAGCATTAAAAATATTTCAGTTGTCGTTTGTTCTGTCAAACTACTGTCTGCTGGTTTTATTTTAGTAATTTTAGATTAGACTTTACACAGGAACAGAGGCATTCAACAGCACTACCATTTTGAGTCCATTATCAAACATTTCTGTCCCACAAACTGAGGATGTCATGGAAGAATATCTCCAGACTTTATCACCCAATATGTTGCTATGACTTCAACATACCAGTAGTTTTACATTGGATATACTGTAGGCTCTACAAGTTTCTGACTTCTGTAAGCTAAAACTAAAAATCTCCTGGATGAGACACAATTTGAGCTTGATCTTGAAATAATCATGAGTAATACATGGTCCGTATTGGATCACCTATTTGGGCAAACATTCCAAGAAGTGTCTAAAAGCTCGTCTCCTGTCATCACATGCATTTGGACAAGTGCCACCATTAGCCATACTCCATCTTTACTAAAAGCTTTTCATAGTTATGCGAGGAGGTGAAACAAGCATCTGAGTGACACTTTTCGGTCTGTACAAGCAAAGTAAACTTCCTAAGCCATACATGTTCTTAAATCCTTTCTTAATGTGAATGAAGACATGTCTGACCTTCGTACATCTTGGTCATCCATAGTAGCTCTAGATAAAGACTATTATTTGTTTCATACATGGATAGCCAAGTTTATGTAATAAGCCAACCATTTGTTGAAGTTTTGGGGAATGAATGTCAAATGTAGTCATTAAACCATGTCATTCACCATGACTGTGACTAAAATCATGAGAATTGAATGTCGTCAGTCAGGTTCAACAATAAAGCCAACTTTTATTAGTCTGAACAATGCAACAGCCCTAAAGGCAATGTGATCATACCATCTGCATGCCTCAACGGCTGGTTACTGTACACCGAACTGATAAAATCCACTCAACATCTGCATTTTTAAGGCATAAAATGCTTTCATTTAGGTAACTATAAATATGCCAATTTCCCGGACGGCCTTAGGACTTAAAACGGTTCCTGTGTTACAACAAGATGGTGATTAGCCCATTAGCTGTATTTACAATCTCTTATTCACATTATCATTACAATATCTGTATATACATGTCAAAAATATGCAAATCTGTCCTCTAGTTGGTTCAGTTACAAAGTATTTGACACTACAAACAGAACACAGGCACCTAAAAATGTGTTGTCTAGCGTACAATTTCCTCTTTAAAGGCAGTCTCTTCCAGGCATCATTCTTCCAATAAAATCTTTTTGAAGTTCGCATCCCCATATGTTGTTATCAAAAGGCTTTTTTCCCCCACTTTTAAATGGAGTTCAAATGAGTGTGTTTTAGGCTTGCAGCTACACAAGAAGCATGAAACCCCACAAGTCATTCTTTGGCCTGTCTGTGGCATTCCCACTCATGGACAGCAACTAAAGATTCTCTTCTCTTTTCTTTTAGAGGAGGGGGAAACGGAAAAGAAATAGAAGGAAAAAAAATGATCACATGACAAGCCCTGGCTTAAACAGGAAGCAGGCCCTGAGCAGAGAAAGAACAGGAAGTGGCACAGAGAGTGCAGAGGAGACACAGGAAAGGGGGGGGGGGGGGGATCCAGTTTTCATCTAGTAAAACACCTTCCTCTTCTCTCATCTCCTCTTCTTTTCCATGGACAAACAATCCCACCCTGACTACACACACACACACACACACACACACACACACACACACACAACTTCAGTTTGAATGTTCAGAAGCGTCCAGTCCATTTCCTCATGATGATGGCCCGCTCGTACAGCAGTTGGCTGTGGGAAGAGGAGAAGAGCTGTAGACGGGGCTTTGATGAGGCTGGCGTGCGGTGGGGAGGGGGGATGTGCCCTGGGGGGTCTCAGATGGCATCCTGGGGTGGGGGAGTCTGGTCTGGGGGCTGCTCGCTTCCGGGCGGCGAGGGCCTTGGTGGGGGGCCGGGGGGGCCTGGCGGGAAGCCGTCCAGCGGGGGTCTCACCGGAGGGTAGCCCATGTGAGGGGGCGGGGGGTATCTGGGGAACATGCCGGGAGGAGGTGGGCCTCGCACTGAACAACAAACCAGAGGGAGAAGAAGAGAAAGGTTACATGATTTGGTTAAAATGACAAAACATTTTCACCTGAAGCTGTTCAGACTTGAAGCATTTCATCGTTGCAACGCAATCCTTTTATTACCATTGAATCGCTTCTATGACATTTACCAGAAGCGCAGCAAACTGCCAAAACAAAATAGTCATTTTATTAGTGTGTGTAGTGTGTAGTCTGCGTCCTGGGAGAGAAACCGAAGTAGATGTGGAGTCTTGTTAGCATTGCTCTTGTTAGCATTGTGTTTTATTCTCTCTCTCCCATCTGTAGCCCCTTATAAGAGGTCTTGCACTGTGCAAATGGCACAAACTGGAGACAAAACTGCTTGTTTTTGTTCTTATGTACGTACTTCCCAGAGGTATTCCTCCAGGTCCTCGTGGGGGAAAGAAGTCTGGGGGTCCGTAGGGGCCCCTGCGCTGAAAGTGGGGGTCTCTGGGGTCCAGGGGCGCTGGTGGGGGGCCCATTCCTGGCGGCCCCATCCTCATCTCAGCATCAGGGGGCATCCGCGCCTCTCCGGGGGCCGACATGACACTTGCCTGTAAACAAACACACAGCAATGAAACTGACTCCGTGCACAAACCGATAGTGTAAAGGAGAACTGTGTCACATTCAACCTATTAGTTCTGCTGCTAGAGGGCTTTACGCGCTTTCATTCAGCACAAAAATCTGTGAGAATCCGTTCAAAAATGAACAAGCTAGTCTGCTTATGTTGTAAGGACTGCAAAACATAGCCAATGGCGCAGAATAAGGCTTTCATTTTGATGCACAGACTCTGTCCTCAACAGCCTATGCAGAAGTGTAACAGTAATGCAAGCTAGCATCCTAGCATTGACAACCATAAGGCTACAATGTACAGTAATACAAAACAAGGCAGAGTTAGGCTTTTATTTTGCATATGGAATCTACCCTGATACCTAGGATTTGTATATAGGTGCTAATGATATTAGCAGGCTAGCTTGCTCATTTCTGGATGGATTTTCATCATTTTTGCACCTAATGAAAGTATGTGAAATACTCTAACAACAGAACTATGGGCGTCTGAAATCACATTCGTCTTACACATGACGAAAAATCCTATTCTGTCTACTGTAGGCTCAAGCCTAGTCCTTGACTAGAAATGTCTGTTTAGTGTCAGACGAGGCTCTGCGCAGGAGGCTGGCGCAGTAGTCACATGGTATGGCCATGGTATGAAATTGTTTAGGCAAACACACAGACACTCACATCTCTGCTCTCTGCTTCACTGATCCCTGTGCTGTTCCCTGCAAATGATGAATCTGCAGAAAAAGCAAAGAGCACTTGTTAAGTCTTTGGCCTGCTTCTCTCTCTCTCTCTCTCTCTCTCTCTCTCTCTCTCTCTCTCTGCCGAGGATTTTTAATTCAATTCTTGAGTATCAGGAGGCGGGTGGGGGAGAGAGAGAGAGAGAGAAATCATTCATGCTTCGGGTAATGCTATTAAACCAGCTCTGTCAAAACAAGCCCTAGCGCATTCACAGTGGCATTCCGCTAAGCAAGTTCACTGCCCCGTGCAAGGAGGGTGTGTGTGTGTGTGTGTGTGTGTGGGGACGGAAGCTAGTGGTGGTGGCGGTGGTGGAGTTTGGCTATTCACATTTCAAGGCAGATAGAAATCTTATGAGTGAACGTGTGCCAGGAGAGTGCCCCGACACACACACACACACACACACACACACACAGCCTCCAGACCCACACTTGCTGTAGTCCACGTAGTCCAACTGACTATCATTACTTGTGTTTACGCAGATTCAGTACACTAAACTTAAGGCATGTCAAGACTGAAAAGTTCATGACACACATAGTATACTGTAGTCCCATCTCCCTCTCCTAATGCAAGCGGACACGGTCTCATAGCATGTACACTACACGCTAGGGCTGACTGGAGAAAACTAACGCCCATTACAGATACGGACGTTCGCATTACATTTTCAGTAGGGGGCCTATGGTTATTTAAGCGGCTTAAATGACACATACTATTTATATATATAGCAAGGCAAGACATTACGTAACGCTCAAGGATATTTCGTGACCCCCAAAGTCTTCAATCCAGTCTGTTTGTGCACCCTAAAGCAACATATTAGGTCTGTAGCAAGAACACCCCCCCCCTCCTCCCCCCAAACAAAGAAGAGACTGCAAACTCATAAACGGAGTGTTTTGAGAGCATTCCAGCTATGCAAGCCCTGGTCTTTGTTTTCCGTCCGCGGCTGCTTGCGGAACGCTGTGACCGGACAACAACCCCCTCTTCCTCTTCCTCGCCCTCCCCAAACATAAGCGCGCCTGCTGCGGACACGTGCGGGGGCGGAGGGGGTGTGTGTGGGGGTGTGTGTGTGGGAAGAAGGCTCACCGGGCTTGTCGGAGGGTGGAGGGTGTGGGTGGGGCCCTGGCCCCGGCCCAAAACCGTGGGGGGGAAGTCCCTCAGGAGGGAAGGGGGGCCGGGGAGGAAGGGGGCCCATAGGGAAGGCCCCGGGTGGGGGTCTCCGGAACGGCAATCCAGGCTCCGGATATGGGTGGCCTTTTGGAGAGGGGGAGAGGGAGAGAGAGAGAGAGAGACAGACAGACAGAAGGACAGAGACAGAAGCAGAGAGGAGGGAGAGGGGGGAAGACCAGAATGTTTCAGTGAGACTGGAGGAGATTCATTCTGTTCTGTACATACAAGAATTTCACCTGGCTCAGGCCTGAACTCAAGCATGCGTCCATTTCACAAGTATTCCGAAAAGCCACACATGCAGTTGAGTCACAAGGATGTAGCACACCAACACACACACACACACACACACACACACACTGCTAGGGGTGATGACAAAGGCCTTTGCTTAGTTAAGAAGCACACTCACACACACACACACACACAAAGCAGTGGATGATGCAATAATGCTGTATGTGTGTGTGTGTGTGTGTGTGTGTGTGTGTGTGTGTGGCCATGACTAATCACACGTGCCACGTGCTGCATGTGGTCCCACTTCTCAGAGAGCCGTGCCGGTGGACTCTGGCCGGCTAGGCTAGGCTGGGATGGTGGTGCGTGTGTATGTGTGTGTGTGTGTGTGTGTGAGTGTTGGGGGGGGGGGGGTATTGTGGGGGGTTGTTTGGGTGTTTAGGTGGTTGGGGAGGATAAACCCTGCAGGCTGAGAGGCTGAGCAGGGCTCCCGCAAGCCGACAGCTCGCCTCGGCTTTGTGCGGCCGCAGGGGGCACCGCGCACAAAGGGGCCTCTCAGAGGCCAAAGGACGGAAAAGTCTGGAATGAGCGAGTCCGTGCGTCGGCTCCTCCACCAGTGCGGCACGCTCAGCTGAGTCAGGACTTTTGCCCCCGCCACACGCCCCGCTCGCCTTTTTTTTTTTTCCCCACAGCTTTTTTTTTTCCTACCCTCACCGTGTGACCTTGTGTTACCTTACAGATAAAGTCCCCCCCCACACCCAACTCACCCCACCCCCTGCCAATGCAAACGTCACACGTGCACACCCGCTCACACTCATGCACACTCGCCAACACTCACGACACACTCACACACGCTCCGAAACGTGGTTTTCAAGGGGGGGGGGGAAACTTCATCTTCACAAAATTGCCCGCTGGACTCGCTGCTCACTGATTTACAGACAACACCCGCAAACATGAGGGACAGTTCATAAGAGGGACACATACTGCACAAACTTCTTCAGGGAGACGAGGGGACAATAGCACTCAGTTACACACAACTTCAGTATGGACAGACAGTGGGGCAAGAGATCCTTCATGAGGCTCCTTAAACCTCTTCAAAAAAAACCTCCTCAGGTTTTTATCTAGTGGGATAGATGGGGGGTGGGGGTTGGAGGAGAGGCTGCATCTGGGTCTGCTGTCGGGGACAAGGGGCCTCTGGTTCGGGACTGTACCTGGAGGAGGAAGAGGGCCCGGGGGGCCCCTGCGCTCTCGCTCCCAGGAGGGAGAGATGGAGCCGCTGTCTGAGTGGGGGCCGCCACTGCGCTCAAAGTCCCCCCCGGCACCAGGGGGCTCCACCAGGCCGCGGGACACTGAGCATGAGACAGCCAGAGTGAGAATGGAGAGAAGAGAGTGGGATGGATGGAGAGAGAGAGAGAGAGAGAGAGAGAGAGAGAGGGAGAGATGGAGGGAGGGACAGCAGCGATGGCAGGGAGGATGGAAGTGTAACAGGTAGCCGAGAATAATCCAAAAATGTCGTAGGGGAAAGAATCAGAGCAGAAAAAGGTTGAAATAAACCCCCGCATGCAGACACAGAAGAAAGGAGGGAAGAGAAGAGTCACAGACAAACACAGAAGAAAATGATGAAACAAACAGTGAAGTAGAAAGTAAAACCAAAAGAGAGCGAAAAAAAAGTGAAAGAAAGAATGAAAGAAAGACATAAAGAAAGAGTGAAAGAAAGAATGAGTGATTGGAGAGGCCCAGCGGGTATGGAACATGGGGGGGGGGGGGGGGGGGTAAAAAGCCAAGCGGTGTGGAGGAGCGGATGGTGACGGCGTTAGAGGGGAGAGAAATGTGGGAGAGGGGGAGGGAGAGACACAAGCAGTGCAATGCCAATGAGACCATGAAACATGAAACATCTGCATGAACAATGTTACTGAGGCTAACGCTACCAGCTAATGACATAGCCTAGGCATGAACGCTAAAAGAGCTAACATTTCACTAGCTATGATCAGGAGGGAGAAAGTTCAGGTTCAGTGAGGGACTCGGTATTACAGTATACGTCATCTACAATATGTGTGATTACTTACTATCATGAGCTGATAAGCCTGTACATATGACATTATATGAGGACACCAAACAAAAGTTGATGAACCTGAACCTTCTTGATGAACCTGAACCTTCTTCTCTCCAGCCTGCAATGAGTTTGCTGTTGATGTGTGGTTGGGGGGGGGGTGACGCCCACACATGATCCATGCAAGAGGCAATCAGACTGGCTAGCTACATGATGCCCACGATGCCATATAAATAACATGTTCACGCCGACCACCAGCAGGGCAGTGCGGTCCTAGCCTGACGAGTCAGACGTTTCAGTGTGAAACGTCTGATTACACGTAAGAGAGATGGGATTAATCTCTGTTGCTATTCAACCGACCAATCAGGGAACGGGA
>JASCQY010000036.1:7560796-7574607 GCA_030264315.1 Sardinella tawilis
TGCAGTGTGCTGTGTGTGCAGTGTCACAATGACAACTGGGTGTTGGGTGTTTCCCAGGTGGACTTTCACTTTCACTTTCATTACCATTCCCTGAAGGTTTTCAAGAATTTCTTTTTGTCATGTGACCACTAGGGTGTGCTACAACACCACACAAACTACTGCATTTGAACTCTAGTGGAACAGTGTATTTTCCTGGAGAAAACAGAACCACCATTCTCTTCATCTGACACAATATACATGACATCTCAGACTGTTGGTTAGTCGGAAATGCAATTTCAACATCATCACCAAAGCCCTTTAAAAACATGCGGAGTTGTGCTGCTGCATACAGTTACCCGTCTCATCGCCATTCTCCGTTCCCATGGACGTGGGGCTGCTGTCACCGTTAGCCTCGTCCTCCAGCTCGGAGTCCCAGTCCTTCATCTTCAGTAAGCACTCGGTGAGGGACTGAACCACAGACAACCAGAGACAGTGAGAAAGACAAGAAACAGGGCGGAGAGTGTGTGTGTGTGTGTGTGTGTGTGCGTGTGTGTGTGTGTGTGTGTTGGGGGTGAGTGACAGGGAGTCAGAAAAAAAGGCAGAAAAAGAGAAAGATACTCATTAGGGCACAAAGGCAATATTCTTTCTGATCCAACTCTTAGTGTCGAGGTACGCAATCCTGCTCTGGTCTCATTAGCCTGGTATGTTACCTTGATATGCTCGTCTTTGTTGGCGCAGTCCTCCAGCATGCGGAGATGGGAGCTCTCGCACATCTTCATCTCCTCCTCCAGCTCAGCCAGACGCTCACCCCAGCCCTCGGTCTCCTGGGACAGCTACAGGAGTGACAGTGGAGAAATGAACGCGAGGCACACAGGAACATTCTAGATGGGAGGCCAGACCATGTGGACCAGCTAAATGAGGGTGGAGTGCTCAATAATGAACGCAGGACCAATATGACAGCCTTAGAGATATACAGAACTGCTCAGCCATTGAGCAGTAAAAGAGGCACAATTAAAGTGTAAATAAAATTGTGGCCAAAACACAAAGTGAGGATGTTGTCATGGCTATGGCTATGGCTGTGGATAGGATAGGATTTAGGCAATATGGGTCCATACAGCTTATCTCAACCTCAGTGTGCAGCAAATGCCACATGAAATAAATCTGTACTCATCGCCACAAGGATGCACACTGGACACTGCATGGACCGAACCATACCTGTTCATTACTCTCCCTGAGCAGCACACTCTCCTCTCTGGAGGCCTGGAGTTTCTTCTGGAGTCTCTCCGAGTTCATGTTGTGAATTTTTAACGTTGTTGTGGCCTAGATCATAACAGATTTAATGAAATCAGCTGCCGTTAATGACATGAAGGGACGTAACTTTCATTCAGTGCTAAAGTTGAGCAGAGCATAAAAGCCCTTGCTGATGTGCAGTACAGTAGAGTACAGTACCTGCTCCAACTGGGACTTAAGGTCTTTGGCTTCATCCTCCAAGCTCTTCACTGTCTCTTGTAATTGTGCAAGCTGTAAATACATAATGATTCAAAGTAAAAAACTAAAACACAGGTCACTGGTGTGAGTGTGTGTGTGTGTACATATGTGCAATGGTACAGCCTAATACTAAATGACTATGTTGACGTGCAGGGAAAATTCCGATTTAAAATGGAACACTGGCAATATTAGATTTGCGCGCCATCATGTAAACTGCTTATTCATTGTTCATTCCGAATTTGCCCGTTTCCTGGTTTCTATAAACCTGATTTAACCCCCTGGGTTACTTGAATTAAATGGAATTCAGGGTCCTATACATGTATATACCTTAATCGGAAAGTGCTCCTTCCATGCATGTGCGCATGTTCAATTGGCATGATGCAGCCAATAAAAGGCAACTTGTAGGCTACGTTGGTGGAACATAGCCACTGACATGTGAATGTGAATATTCCCGTAGCACACTAGTCTACCACTTATGTAAATGGATTATTCAGGATATTGTTTTAACCGAAATATTGACTTTATTCCAAATTTGCTATGCATGCAACCGTAGTCAATGATTGCCTCACTCATGCACTTGAGAGTGCATATGACCCCATGACAACATATGATGTTGTGAACTTGAGTAGTTTACCTGTTGCTCCTCCTTCATTCGCTTTTCTTTTTGGGCGTTTAGCTGCTCTGTAAGCCTCTCTACATCTTTCTCCATTTGCTCGTTTGACTCCCGGATCTGCCGAGTCATGCTCTACAAGATAGTGCAGAATCAGAGAAACGTCACATACAGTATAAACAAACAAATCCTGATTCCATCTGTGTTTAGAGTGGCTTATCATTCTTACCTCAAGCTTGTGTTTTTCTTCTACGTCAGCTAGAAGTCCCCCATTCTGTGCAGCAGCTTTGATTCTGTCGTACTGGGATGGGAAAGAGAAGCACATAGCATGATTGGATGGCTGCCCATTAAACAAACAGAACTCACCAAGGCTATTTCACAAGGCTATTTCAACACATCAGCCAACAGAAAACAAAGTGAACAGTGAACACCATCAATCTTTTTTTTCCCCATTTACTGATCGCAGACTGTGTATGGGTATATACTGTACTATGGCTTGGGTTGAGACGGGCTGTGTTGTGTGTGGCAATACCTCTTTTTGAGCCTCGCTCAGCTCTTGAAGAACTTTACATTTTTCATCTATTGCCTCGGCCACTTTCTGGGCTAGTTTCCTTTCTCTGCCTGTAAACCAAAAAGTACGATGCTTCATAACAAAATAAGAAAAAGGTTATGACTAAGATGAACAGAGGATGCTAGAATATTCTGCTAATGCATTCATTTACTCACGTGCATAAAGTCTGCTTTTCACCTGGAATAGAAGAACAGGATGTTAGCAAGATCGTACTAGTGAATGGACACTGAATGGACACTGCAATATAAGAGCTCATCAAGTGATAATGAACACAAAAGTCCAGACTCTACTTGAGACACAAGTTTACTTACAGACAGGTAGAGGCGACAGCTGAAGAGCAGTATGATGCACAGTCCCAATACAGCGGTGAAGATGACTGCCTCCCATGGCATACCATACAGGTCAGGGCCAGGCCTAAGGTCATCAGGAAGGGATGACACAACCTTTAGAAGCAACAGAGGTGTTCACTGTTAACGCTCTTTCCATCAGAACTTACAAGACGGGAAATGCAGAGCACCGCCAAGTTCCTCATTCGAATCGACACTGATTACAAGTCAGGTTTAACAGAGAAATCCCATGAAATACTGTGCAAGAATACATATTACGTCTTTAAATCCTGACATAGCGGTCGTCTGGGTTCTTATGTGTACTTTAAGAAATAACTACAAAATCAGTTTGATCGTTTCATAGGTAGGCAGAAAATTCTGTCGTTACTGGCTGTTGGTTAGCCCACCCTGCTAGCATAGTGCAGATGTTTTGATTCAACTCATTGCTAAATGTGCTAGCGATTAGATCGCATAAAAATAATTCTTGCATAAATTTAAAGAGGAATTAAGACAGACTAAACATTTTAAGACTAGGACACTTAGATGCATTAACTGTTATATTTAAGGCTAACGTTAGCTACACTTGGTGGGTATCGCACAGATCAGACACTCACATCCTTCACTTTCTCCACTGCAAGCGTGTAGTAAATGCTGGCTGCCCCTTTCACATCAGTTGCTTCAGTAGCAACTTTATTAACGTTTATTTCTTCAGCCATTCCTCCAGCTGACCTGTCAGCGTAACACTTGTTTACGTTTTCTGCCACTATAAAATTTCATCTATCCATCTGTTGACATTCTTCCATGATATCGCCGATGAAGGAGGCAAGTGCGCTAGCAGAAGGACCATCCTATTATAAATTGCGGGGGGCATCTCTAACATAGGTTTGTGTTACTTTTATGAAACCTCAGGAAATATCCAATGTTACAAATACTATTAACTAACTTCGAGAAATTACAAGTATCTATATTTACCGTCGGATACGGTACCCTGAAATGCCAGGCAATTTGAATGACCTCGCATCACACCTACCTCTCCTTTCCACATGGTATATTCCAAACGTCACCAATTACAGAGTGCCACAGATCTGTGCTAAACTCTCAGTTAAAGTGACAGTGGTGACAGGCCTACGTGTAACCTTTTCCCCACACTTTACAAAAAGTCTCTTCCAGTGTCTAGGACTAGTGAATATTTGATTCAAGCTTGTTTCAGCGGCAAGATTTCGTTTCACAGACATGAAAGGGTAACGTTAGGCTGCTGGTAGGTTGTAACGTCAACATTAGTCCCACTGATATGTCGAGTCCAACACGGTCCAACTCAATAAACAGCACAGTCTGGTTAATCCAAATAAATTTCGATATCAAAGATATCTCTGCCACCCAAGCGTAAATTCGCACGAAATCAACGATACAGGTCCTTGAAACAACTGTCGAGCAGTGCACATAGGTTTAAAATCGATCGAAGCTATTCGGTAGCCTAACTTAAAGTTTAACTCACCTGCTCAACTTCTTCAGTATC
The DNA here is from genome assembly GCA_030264315.1 of Sardinella tawilis. NCBI lineage: Eukaryota > Metazoa > Chordata > Actinopteri > Clupeiformes > Clupeidae > Sardinella > Sardinella tawilis. The sequence goes on from JASCQY010000036.1 coordinate 7,565,287, forward strand.
CATATCTTAACTTAGCAGCTCACTCTTCATTTTTATTTTATTTTTTTGTAGTAGGCTAGGCCTAGCCTAGAGCTACGAAACTTTGTAAAGTGCTCGCCTTGTTGTTGCATAAAATTCCAGAACTGGGTTCTCATCGACTGCCAAGGCTAACGTTACTTCTCCAGTAGGCTAAGGAGTCAGTCACCAGAGATGACATGTCAAAGAAAAGGAGAGAGAGAGAAAAAAATAGGCTTACAGCTACACTGTAGCCACATAGGTCTTAAAGAGCCCGCCGTGAGAAAATAACATTGTAGCCTGCTAGCCCCATGCATGCAAATGGGAAGACGGGCTAACCTGACCTACCACAGTTAAAATCCAATTGACAAGTTCGTCAGTCTGTCCTTCTCCAATCTCAGTGGTGGTAACAGGCTTGTATGAACCTGCTGTGAGACTCCCCGACTTTATTCCATCACCTTTAAAAAAGAAAATGGAAATACACAATCTATCAAAATTGTTTCTATATGCTGAAAACATAAAGCATCTCATAGGCCTATTAATGCATTATTAGGACTATGCCTAAATTTTCAATAGTGACTTCTGCTACTACACAGATATCGTCCATTTCTGTGTGTAAAGATTTTCTCATTCTAGATTTTTCAGTGAAATAAAGTACAGCCTACCATTTTGAAATTCATAATGGTCACTTGTGGTTTGGCTATGGTCCAATACTGCAGCATCTTCATGACTAGGCCTAGAGAAATTCTCCACAGAGCTGCTTTCAGCATGAGTGGTGATGTAATGGACATCCTCTTTTACATGTTGTCCCTCATCCTTGGAATGGGTGGGGTCTTGTACTTCATGTTCAATTTCACCATCTTGGAACGTTACCTTTTCATTTTCATCAGTCGAAGTGGTGCAAGTCTCTTGAAGGCAATCCAAATCTGCAGAATAAAGTGTTCTTACAATTACAAAGTACCGTAACCACAGACTACAGACACTGAATGATATACAAGATCAAGGTCTAATATATATCGTATCAATATAATTTTAAATCCTCCTTATACCCAGTGATATCTTCTATCTGTACTGAGAGCTGGGTGGATCGTCATTGAGGCCTACTGAAATCTGACACGAGGCCTCTCCGATTTTGGAGAAAATTCTTGTGTGTCTGCCTTATAAAATACTTCCATCTAAATGCTGAAAATGTGACTGAGAATCCAGAGGCTCTTGAATGTGTTTTAATCACAATTATCATCTTGACCAGTGATGGCATCATGTTGACCATGGTACTGGCACTTCCAAAAACATCCAACAGTTTTTCAATGTCCACATTTATCAGCCAAATGCTCTTTCCTCTTGTGAGTTGAGATTCTTCTGCTGTAAACACTACACGTATACTTAAATTTGGCCTTGAATTAATAATCTGTTCTAGTGGTCTCATAAAAATGCATTCAATCAGCATTTAATGTAGTCTCCACACTGTATATTGTAGACTTTCTTAATTTCCATCCTGATTAGTTTTCACTGATAGGTTAGTCTTATCATATTGTCCTCTCATTATTCTGCAGAATGATTGGTGGTGGCTCCGTTAAAAGTAGATTCCATTTGATTATCCAGACACATCCTTTAAGGAGCTTCTGTCACTTCTCACACCAAGGACCATGCACTGCTCAAAGACAGAGATCAAGATAAGCATGCTGAGTTGAAATCGCCTTACCTGTGTTTGATTTCTCAGAGGATGGATCCTCATTATGCTGGTCCTTCATCTGGTCAGATGTGTCTGTCTCAGGCTTTGATGTGAAGCTCTCAAATACAGATGACAGGCCACCAACTGAAAACAGAGACTGTGATTCCTGTGTTCCCATTTTGCCTTTGTCATTAGGAAATCCTTCTGGCGTACCTGATGGATTCACAGCATCCCCTGTATCATCTGGTTGTGAGCTCCCACCATAAAGTCCTGCAAAACCATCATAAACATTGTTGTACCACCCAGGTTTTTTCTCATCTTCCCTGATAGGGTCATCCATTGGAGTGTGTTCAGTCATTTTCCCTTGGGGAAGGTGGACATCATCCTCGCTAAGTTTCACTGAGTCTAAATGTGATTCCTGTGAGCCCATTTTGCCCTCATCATTAGGAAATCTCTCTGACGTTTTAGTGTCTGCTGTGTCTGATGGATTCTGTGTCTGCTGTGTCTGAGTGGACCTCCCACTGTAAAGTCCTGCAAAACCATCATAAACATTGTTGTACCACCCAGTTTTTTTCTCATCTTCTCTGATAAGATCATCTATTGGGATATGTTCAGCTGATCGCCCATGGGGATGGTGGACATCATTTTCATCCTTTCCAATTTTCACTGAGTCTAAATGTCCGTTCATTAGTGTTGTTGGATTGTCTTGGTCAGTCTCAGAGTCTTTGTATTTCTCTTGAATTTCCATCTGACCAGATGTAGTTGCTCCAAGTTCACTTTTCTGTGTCTGTTGTTCCTCTGTAGTTTTGTAGTTTGTTGAGGGTGCTACATTTGCAGTCTCAGACGTATATGAATCCAAAGTTAAGTCCACTGCTATGTGGGTGTCTCCACTGAGTGTTTCTGTGGGAGAAAGGGTATTATCCTCAGATGTCTCCGATTGAAACTTCTCTTTTTCCTGCTCCATGTACAACTCACTCTGATGTTCAAGATTTTGTGTAGGTGTGTCAGAATTACCACTAGCATCAACTGTCTCAGATTCTGTTTCATCTTCCTTGAACATTTCAGCAATTTCTGTCTGTGAAAAGTCTGTGTCTGTCTCTTTGTCATTCAAAATAACTGAGCCAGGGTCATCAATAATGCTCTCTGATGAAATCGAGTCAACTCTTTCCAGACTTTCCTCAGCAGAGGAATTTTCATTGCCCACATCCTCATCAGATTGTCTTGAGAGCGTATCTGGCTCCAGATGTATTCCTTCAGTATTCGAGTCTGTCAAAGATTCATTAGCTACCTCTTGCTGTGCGTCACTTCGCTTATCCGCCACTGACAAATCAGCATCATCTATCATGTTGAATTTCTCTTGTGCTTCATTGTCCTCTTTCTCTTTAGCCAGATCACTGGATGTCAGATCACTAGTCAATTCATCTGACCTGGCCTCCAAATTATCATCATTTGGTTTGGGCTGAGTATCGGTTGTCATATGTAGTTTACTACCAAAATCAGATGACAAAGTTTCCTCTTGCTCATTTTCTCCATCTTTATCAGATGATTGGCTGTCTTCTCTTTCTATTGATTGAGGCATGTTTAGCACTTCTGTTGAGTCTTCTGGCAACTCTGATTCCTGTGATTGCTCTGGCTTCTCACTGTCTGTGTGCTGATTATCTGTGATCGACTCTTTGCCATTGTTGAGACTTGATTCATCAAAGCTTGTGATATCATCACTGAATTTTTGTGTGTTTCTATCAATGATATCCTCTTCATCTTCAAGCTCTGAGACCTCTTTGCCGTCTACATTTGCCTGATCCAATGTGGTGACTTCCGTGTCAGAAGTATTATCCATTTCAAAAGAGGCCTTGTCCGCTAGAAACTTTTCTGAAAGTGTGCCTGTGTTTTCCTTAAACTGTGTCGATCCATACTGATTTGATGTGGCCTCCTCTGTGTTTGTTTCAGCAGAGACAAGGTCCCTTTGCTCTGGAATGTGTGAGATATATTCTGTGGTGCCCTCTGACATCCTAGAGTCATCCATTGGATCAGCTGACACATGAGGTTGTCTGTTTAAATCTGCTATATCAGAACTTGATTTCTCATCTGATGTTTGTGGTTCTTTTTCTGTTGGAAAAACTTCAGATGTTTCATCCTTGTTTTCATAATGTACACTAGGATCTGCCTTTTCTCCAGATTCAGTTTCACTTATTGTTGAGGCTTCTGCATTTCCCCTGTCTTTGCTATATTCAGTCGGTGCATCTTCTGGCAGAAATAAGACATCGCTTTCTTCAGATAGACTCTTCTGATTGTCAGTGTCAATGTCAATGACATCTTCAATTAAGTAATTCCTGTCCCCATCATTATCCAAAGACATTTTCTGTCCTTCAGAAATAAAATCATCTATTACTAAGTGCTCTTTAGATTCTTCCGATTCTCTACTTTGGATCTCATCTCTGCCATTAACTATGTCAGCCTTTGACTGAGAGCTTGCATTTCCTAATGCTGATGACAGGCTATCACTAGGGAATAGAGATTCTGCTTTATCTTTGATATGCGTCGTCTCTACAGTGGCCATGTGTTCTGACTCCTCAATCTTCGAAAGAGGCATACCATTTTTGAAGTGTTCCTCTTTTGTCTCCTCTGTGTATCCGACAATACTGTTATACATGCTACCATAGCTGTCAGCCTCAGCTTTCTCATCAGTCTGCTCAGTTATGGCCTCTTTTTCTATAGCTCCACGGGATTCTTGAGGGTTTTCCAGTGAACCTACATTTCCCTCTGTAATTACACTGTCAGTGGCCGTTTCTGTTGTGTGTGTTTCTTTTATTTCCTTTATTGAATCTGGAGCGTGCTTGGATACACTCTCTTCCCCCTCTGGCGATATGCCTGAGTCCAACCCCTGAGATAACTCTATGCCTTTGTCAGTCTCTGCTGTCTCCCCACCACCAAATTTAAGAACATCCCCAAATCCAATATTTAGCCAGGAGCTAGACTGTCCAGACGGTGGCTCCTGTTCTTCCGCAGGCTTTTCCTCCCCAGGCTGTCTTTCGCCATCTGCTTTCGGGATGCTAGCTGAAGTTTGCTTTTCGCCATAACCAAGAGCATTTGTTAGTTCACCCCCAATCCAACCAAACATGCTGGATTTCTCCTCCAGTTGTTCGTCATCCAGTGCAAGCTTACGTTTCCTGAATGTATCTTGTTTCTCATCATCTCCAGATACGTTGTCATCACTGTTACCACCACTATCGCCATTGTTTTTGTCAGGTGTACTGAACCATCCAGTTACTGCCGAGCCAATCCAGGAAGACCCACCTTGTGCTGAAGTCTCTGGTGGCACTTCATGAGAAAGATCCTCTGTTTGTTCTGTGTCCTTATTGTTTAAAGCAGGTGGTTGAAATGTATCGGTGTTTTCTGAAGTGTCATGCAGTATTTCTTTTTCCTCTGTGTCATCAATTTCAACAACTTTACCATGCGCATCAATACAGAAGAAATCATGCCTCTGAAATTAAGAAGAAATCAAGATGAAATTAAGAAGCCTAAATGACACACACACACACACACACACACACACACACACACACACACACACACACACACACACACTCTTTTGCTCACTTTCTCTCTCTGTCTCTCTCTCTCTCTCAAACATGTAAATTGACACATTGTGTCCTTTGTAGTGTTCATTAGGACATAAATATTAGAAACTTTGGGTACAAACATGGGTGCTATTTACCTCTGTGGGAAGTGTCATTTCTTTTTCTTTCGATACATGAATCTCATCAACTTTGACAGCATCTTTTGGAAAATGGCCAAACTCCTTGTCTCTCTATGGGGATAAAATAAAAGTTTATTGTATCTTTACACTGCACATCTTAATACAGTATGTGGCTTAAGTCCACTGATATGGGCAAACAACGTTGATCACAGCTGTAGTCTAAACACTGAGATAGCTTGCCAAAATGGAGATTTATAGCCTATGGAGAACAATGAAATGCATCCCCTTCTAAATTGCACGCAGAGCAGACAGCACATAGCCTACAGTGCATAGCTACAGTATTTTGAATCATTGTAAAAAATGATTAAAATAAACCTTGATAAACATTTTCCCCAGCAGTAGGCAAAGTGAGGTAAATCTTCCAACTTACAGTTCCGGCCCAAAGGTTATCCCTCTTTCCAGCAAGTTTGTAGTAAACAAATATCACATCTCCTTTTTTGAGGCTGAGAAACCGGCAGTCTGGAGCCTTAAAATTTGTTGTTGCAACCACACGACTCATTAATACTACAAAATCATGAAGGAAGAAAGACAGGTTTAAAGGACTGCATGTATACATATGATTAATCATTTAAAATGAATGAAAACAAAATAATGTTGCCACAATGCATTTGTTCAAAACATGATTTGACCTTTGTTCGGCAATAAATCACTGCCTTCCACGTACTGAGAATTCTGTTCAACATAGGCTACATTTGGCTTACAATTCAGTGGAAAATAAATCCAACATGCCAAATAAACATGCAAAACTTACTTTCACATTCAGAATCTCCACATATTTTCAAATCTGACAATCCTCTGGTTTTGTTTGGAAACATGACCAGAAAAAACCCTAGCCATAACCACAGACAAATTTGTGATTTTGGCGTGGTATAAACAGTCCTAATAAATATATCCATTTGGGCTGTTCAGGGTAGATTGTGAAGTAAATGTTGATCCATGTGTCCTTTTCCACTGAAGTCCCCCGGTCACTGAATCACTTCAGGACAAGGAGATATGACAACTGTACCACGATGAGAGGTGAGGTTAATCATTAACATACCGATAGGTGCATTCCTTTTTGTCTAAAGAAAACAGCCTGACCAATTATAAGGTTTGATAATGATGATTAGATTTCTCTTCATAGTAGGCTACCTTGGGCCTTTACTAAACTGATTATAGTCTACAATAAAATAAATATTAATTACAATAACCCATAAAATATGAAATCAAACAAAATACATTGCTATAACTATAATAATAATCATTTTGGTGGGAGCTGCTAGGCCAGGAGCTTTTGACTAGCCTAACTTGGACCCTCTGTGTCAAATGAAGGAATTTATGGAGGATTTCATTCTCAGCTGGCAACACAAATTTGTTCGTCATGGCAACGGACGCATGTTTTAAACGTCAGCATCTCTTCTATCAAGATGGCGGCACCCTGAATGCAAAGCAAAGCTGTGTTTAGAAATAGTCAGGAAGGTGTTGTTGAAGTAAAGAACTGTTTTTCTCCTGAAGTATTTCTGGTTTGCCACTCTCTGGCCGTAGCAATACAACAAAATGAACTCGGATATGGAAGAAATTATGCCTAGGCTTCTGCCAGTCGAGGCATCAGATTCTGATGAGCTGGATCTTGGTGAAACTCCCAGAAATCCAAAAGAGTATCTCAGACAGGTTCAGTAAGTGTACCATTTACATGACTTTTGATCGATTGTTAAACGCATTCAAAATATATAGCTGTAACAAATTCATTAAAGTTACCTGATGTGTTGTATTGTAGACGCGAGGCGTCACTATGCCCAGATGTTGTTGTTGCGAAGATTGATCCCAAAAAACTAAAGAAACCCACAGTAAATGTATCGGTAAGCGAGTGCATGCTGACACAAACATCAATCATGACAATGGTATGATAACCAAACTTAGAAGTAGCCTACTAATCGACATTAAATCCTACAGTTCACAGCATGTCAGGCTGCCCCTGATGGATATTCACCGAGTTTGAAGTGGCAGCGAAAGCAAGTCAGCAACTTCTCAGAAATAAGACAGGTGGGTAACGTTAGTCCTGTTTAACTTCTTATCAGTGTTTCTTTTGTAGATACAATATCTGTGATGGTTTAACGTTACATTGGTTTTGTTAACGTTACCCACGTTTTCTGCAGAGTGTTCAGAAGCACAGACAACAATGGAGGGGAAAGGTCCTTGATGACAATGTGGTTATGGTTGGTTGATATGCATTCTTTACACAGGCACAATTAAATTTGCATTACACTAAACTGTGGTACTGATAAGTACCAGTATGTCTGTTTGTGTTCAGCCAAAAATCGATAATGAGGAAGGATGGAAAAGGTTCTGCCTGGGTGAGAGTCTTTACTTGGGTGCTCAGTTCGACCAAGGAGACAGTGATGCTCCAGGTCTCAACTACGTGAAGGTTAGCGTGGTCATCCTCTTCTGAGGCGTTGGTATGAGACTTGTGATATTCTCTTGAGATTTGTCTTGACTGTGTATTCCTTCATCACAGATTGGGTTCCCACCTTTCCTTAGTATTGTAAGCCGATTAAATCAGGTTAGTATTTGACAAAACCAAATAGCACTGGGATGATGCTAAAGGCAGCCCATCTGATTTTACTGTTCATTCTTCCTAGGCCACTGTTAATGCAGTGCTGGAGTATTTGATTAACTGGTTTGAAGAGAGATCGTTTGTCCCACAGCTGGTAAGCACCCCTGTTTCTACTCTATTTTTATTTTAACATGCCTTGCAACAGACTCATTCAATATACAGTAGTTACAGAAAAACATGTTCTTCTCCTATGCACAAATGAGTAACTTTATTAGTCTTGCCACGCAATACGCCCCTATCGGCAACGAATGCAATTCTCTGCCGGGGACGTCTTGGGACTCTTCATAAGGCTTATTATGGGATGTGCCCTATGACTGGCCGAGGAATCACCGTGACGTGTAGAGTCAGAAGGCGGGCGTAACAAACGAACACCCCTATCCTCCCGTTTCCGGCACTCTAGGTAGGCTACTACGTCAGCCTACTCGTTGCGCTGATTGGTTATATCTAACCAATTGCTGCAGAGAGATTTGAATGAAAACTTTTTAATTCGCCTACTCTCCCTATTGAAAGTCCCTAGACCCAAACGTCGTTTAGATGTGGGGATAGCGCGGCTAGGCAATAACTTTATACTATCTTGATCCATTGTGGGTGGTAATGCTCCTCAGCTAGGCTAGCGCTGCTTAATGCTTCCACTCAATGTCATTTAGCTGCACTACTGCGTCAGGTTGCCAGCTGTAGGCTTCGGTTTGTACTGCCACTGAACTGGGATGGGCCAATCAGCAAAAAGAGGGAGGGCTGAAAGCGATAATGTTGAATTCAAACTGTACGTCCCAGAGTGTAACATGCATCCCAACCAAACAGTCTACCCACCGTGGACCAAACTTATGCCAATGATTAGATTTCAGACGTGAAGCGATGTGAAAGCGGCTGATGAATCAGGCTAGATGTTATTTACGACATAAAATGGTTCTTCCCAGTTTACTTTTTCTTTTGTGTAATGTCACAAAATTTTGCCTTGCTAGCCGACAAATACTAGCAACATCACCAGTTTGTTGTTGTCAAGTATACAGTGGGGCAAAAAAGTATTTAGTCAGCCACCAATTGTGCAAGTTCTCCCACTTACAAAGATGAGCGAGGCCTGTAATTGACATCATAAATAAACCTCAACTAGGAGAGACAGAATGAGAAAAAAAAATCCAGAAAATTACAGTCTGATTTTTAAAGAATTTATTTGCAAATTATGATGGAAAATAAGTATTTGGTCACCTACAAACAAGTAAGATTTCTGGCTCTCACAGAGCTGTAACGTCTTCTTTAAGAGGCTCCTCTGTCCTCCACTCATTGCCTGTATTAATGGCACGTGTT
>JASCQY010000036.1:7622800-7633075 GCA_030264315.1 Sardinella tawilis
ACACACACACACATACACACACACACACACACACACACACACACACACACACACACACACACACACACACACTACACAGTTTTTATTTTAGGAAGCCCGTCTTATATTTGTCCAGTGTGACTTGGTCTGAAACCAAAATGGCCTCTCTTCTAATGCAGTGCTTCAATCTAGCCTCACAAGACAAGGTGTAGATCAACCTACAGTATTCATGTCCTCTGAAGAGCCTCTCCTGAGCAGAGAAGTGCACTTTCCATTCACCTCGACACAGTTATCTGGAGCTCCTCCAGTTTCCTGTCATTCTAGCAGGCCTACAGTAAGCATCAAATCTACAAAGACGTTCTCAGAAAGACTCAGCAAGGAGTAAAATCTTAGATATATATATACAGTATATTTCCTCAATGGGATTTTACAACTTGAAAGACACCAGTTCCGTAGAAATCGTCTTTGAGTCTTTGGCACAGACACAGGCCCTTTGTCTTGGTCTACAGCAGCATTGTGGTCCTTGCCAATCCCCCAGGATTAAGGATCATAAAATGAAGGCACATTAAAAATAGCAGAACAGGTACAGCACATGTGTGAAGTCCGGTGCTGACAAGCTATTGTTCACAAAAGTCCATGAAGAATGAATGATTGAATGAATGAATGAATGAATGAATGAATGAATGAAACTAATGGCATTAATGTTGTCATGCCTCCATCACTACCATCTCCAGCACATGCTCCTACTGTACACCCTCCCCCCATTCTATGGACTAATTACATTAGTTAGCTGAATCTCACCAGTTTCAATCTGTTTGGGTATAACATTCTTACTGCACATTCTTACTGTAAATTATGGGCTGTTAGCATCCTGGTGATCTTGCAGTCATGAGTCCTTTTGGCAGAACTGCTGTAACAAAGACAAGTAGAATGGGATCCTTTTTACAGATGAGGGAGCAATCCTATAGCTGGTAATAATGAAGGCCACACAAATGAAAATATTTCATAAAAATTCTTGGAAGAAATGGTGACTGCAACCATTTTTGGAGAGGCTTCATCTGATAGCGTAAGACCAGATCTGCTCATATTCAACATTTGTTTACAACAATGTAGACTTCTCTTCACCAATGTCTGACCCTTTCGTCTTGACCTCTCCTTTTTCCCTTTGTGGGTGTTTTTCTGTCTGAGTTTTTGTTTTGTCTGAGTTTCTGTGTGTGTGTGTGTGTGTGTGTGTGTGTGTTTGCGTGTACCTGTCAGTGGATAAGCGTGTGTGTGTGTGTGTGTGTGTGTGTGTGTGTGTGTGTGTAGTTAGCCTGGCTGGCTCTGGAGAGATGGACTGAGGGGCTGGACAGATGAATGGGCCAGAGGGTCTGGCAAAGACATATTGCCTGGGGCTGTGGTGAGGTGGGGCTTCTCCTTCACCCTGCTTGTATGTCTAGTGATGTCCTCCCTTGATGCCGCTTGCCTGACCTCAAATCAAACTTGCACAGCTTTATGTTCGTGGCTTCACATGCTGCTTGTGTAGGCCTACTTTTTTTGATTTGAGCGCTGTAAATAACACATCAATGTGCAGTGATTGTACGTGTGTGTGTGTGTGAGAGAGAGAGAGAGAGAGAGAGAGAGTCTTCTCTCCTGTCCTCTCTCTCAGAAGAGCAGCCCCTGCTGGAGGCTTATACTCAGAGGACTAGTCATGATAAGGAGGTCACCCTGAGCACCTCCCATTTTAGAAGCTCAAAAAATACCTGCAGGCAGCTGCATACTCATGGGACTACCCGCCGCTAGCCCTGCTACACTGTACCATCATCATCATCATCATCACCATCATCATCACCATCATCAGCATCAGCTCTGCTTTCTTTAGCATCAGCACCACCATGATCTCCTTTAGTCTTAAAAGCAACAACACACACATGCCTAATACATATTTTTTGGTGAGATCCAGTTATTCTGTATAATGCAGCTAAAGTATCTTAGCTTCATATTCACAGAAATGTTCTGTATTGAACACATACAGAATGCACTTTGTTCAGTATTTTTGCAAATGAAGTGATTACAAAAGCCATGATATTAAAATAGCCTACCATATAAAATGACCAATGAAGACCTGAAGACCCCCCCCCCCCCCCCACCACCACCACCACTCCCCCGCTCCTTGTTTTAAAATCCAAAAGCTGGCAACCCAACATCTCGGTAAGAGCTCCCATCAACAGTATCTGCAGCCAACAATACCCAGACAATACTACTAATCTATTGATAGCTCACTTGTGTTATTATTCCTGAGACAGTTTCTCTTTATCGTAATGTTGCACACTCATGGGACAATGCAGAAGTTGTTTACATTGAAAGAGAGGAGCCAGCAGCCACGTTTTGCAACAAAATGAGGTTGAAAATGCTGAACTCTGAATTATTTTGGGCTAGTGCATCTAGTCAACAGTCAAAGGCTAATTTAATAAACCATTCTAATCTCCCTCCCTCCAATGCTGGGTGGCTAAGCGTGCCGCCATAGCCGCCACGGAATAAAAGCTGACTCTTAAATGCCTGAGACCATGGAGTCCGTAATCTGTCAACACCACACACAAGCCAAGAGGTGCCTTGCATGCATCACTTTTTTTTGTTTTTGTTCATTTGTGCGGAGGGATAATTTCCAAATAGCTGCCATTGTCACACTGGAGTTTTAAAAACAGCCTGATTATCAAAACAAGGCAACACATAAATAAATAAATAAATAAATAAATAAATAAAATTAAACTGGATGTGAGTTTCTTCTGAATGAATATATACAGTCTGCTGCATATGGGGACTCCAGCAATACTAAAGCCCTTCACACCACTGAAATGTGATGAGGATTGGTGTAGGAGGTTGTGATGTGATGTGTACAAGTGTAATAAGTTATATCACTTGTGCTATCAATACGTTTTTCCACAAAGAAGACCTATAGTTTTATATCCATGTTTCATGTTTACAAGGGCATTACATGTTCACAAGGGCCACCAATATGACAAGATGAACTAGTGGAGGAGTATGTATGGCTAAGTGAAGCACATGGCCATAAAAGCGTTGACAAGCTGCATGGTGGAGGAGAGTCAGTCAGGCTAAACTCAACCTCTGCTGGCTTAAATGAGATCACTGGCTCATAAACTGTGCAGACTTACTGTCCATCTGTCAGGCAAACTGGAGATGAGATGATTTGGAAGACTTTTCCTCTAATAAAGCCACTTTGATCGCTGCTGCCCAGCTCAGAAGGAAACCATGCTTCCCGGGAATTAATGGCAGAGGACCAGCCTTATTATTCTACCAGTGTGTCCCTGTGCTGAACTGATTTTGCTTATTCTACTCAAATGAGATGAGATAATTTGCAAACTTAAGATAGTTGATTGAACAATCATGTCAAGGACATTAAAGGAGAAGTTCAGTGTGCCCATGTCCCTGCTATTGTCCATAGGACCCCCACCTGTCCCATACCACTTTACACATACATTGATGGATGCTGTGTCATATTAAAGGAGAGGTTCAGTGTGAATCAATCCATAGCCCTGTTGTTAGAGGTCACTGAATGCTGTCTGTAGCAAAAAGAACGAAAAAAATTGATGCAGCATACTGTAGGCCGAGTTATAGACCAATAACTATTGTGAACTGAATGGGACATAGCGGAATGAAACTGAAAGTAAGACACTATGCCCCATTCACTTATATATATATATTAGTGTTAGTTGCCTGGTTCATTACTGGGTTAATGTTGTATCAATTTTTTTCTGTTTAAACAACAGAGCTATGGATTGATTCACACCGAACTCCTCCTTTAATATGACACAACATCCATCAATGTATGTGTAAAGTGGTATGGGACAGGTGGGGGTCCTGCGGACAATAGCAGGGACATGGGAGAGAGCTGGAGAGATCAGGTTAGTAGGCCTACATCAGTGCAAAGGAAGGAGAGCATTGGGTTTTAGAAAGTAGGACACGCTAATGGATGACTGGCTATTAGACATGTTTTTGTTACAAGACCAGGGAACATCTCATAAGAGTAACATGGCAGGATAAAAAGCATAGGTTTTCGAAACCCGCATGTCAAACACCGTTTTAGCATTGAGTATACGGCAGCTGTAGGTGCACAGATGAACAACACGAAAGGCAGAAGTGGATGGGTATGTTATAATTATGTGATGATGCTCTTAATGCTGCACTGGTTACTGCTGTTATCCTTTAAATCATCTTCTCTTTTGTGTTGTCTGTTTTTACCCGTTTTTCTCTTCTGCTTGTGCTGCGGCTGGTATTATCTGGTTGGGATAAGTGGCTATTTATGTGCAAAAACCCTGTAGGGTAGGGAAATGTGTTTCATTTTAAGCTCACTTGTAGGGTTCACTTAAAGTTGACATAATTCAAGTCCTGGTCCATTTCATACTGCCAAACATTAAGAGCACAAGAGGGAAAAAAACAATAAAATGTGAGATAATGAATATTAGAAATGCCAACTAGAACAAACGCAAACAAGTGAACAAAGTCGTTTTGAATCTGCTTAAAAAGGGGGGAAAGAATCTGAAGAAAAAGCCTTTTGCAATGAAATTCAGGCAAAGGAAAAACAGAAATCAGAATTTTTGTCAAAGGCATCCATTAGTGGATAAAACATTTTTTTTACTCATATAGGCCCGCAGCTATTTAATCATCAAATCCTTACTTTTAGCAGCTGTAAAGAAGTGGTGGTAGAGTGTTGGTGCAAAGCCTTATTTCTTCCAATCATTAAAATATGAATGTTGTAAAATCCTAATTTTTCAGTATGGACAGTTTCCTCCAAAGGAAATCAAATTTGACAGTTGTCCAAATTTTCTTCATCAGTTTGTGAGTAGTTGGTCTGTCTCCTCTGATTAGGACAGGGTGGTACTGTTGATGCAGGTTGATGCTTGCTGGAGGGGAACTAGGGATGAACCCTGCATTCTGAAATATGTTAGCGCCTCAGCACTTCTGCCTCAAGGCATCGGGCCTGTAGCTTAAGCTAATGGTTTGAGAGCAGCGACTTTGAGTGTTGTTGAATATTATGGAGATCCTCTCAATCCTCTTAATTTCTGGTCTCTTTAGAGAAGTCAGGGCACATCATTTCATTTTTTGGTGAAATTCCATTATCATTCCGTTACAACACTGCCACATTTGTAGTAGCACACCTTTGTAGTTGTTATTATATAGCCAAACTGTGATTAATGTCCTGTATACACAATCAAAAGCCATGTAGTTCCTCCCACCACCAACACCACACACACACAAACACACACAAACATAAACCCAAATACAAAGATTGAGAATGAAAAGGAAAGGCCAATGCTATTTATTTTCTGGCACAATTACAATGTTTACGGGCTTTTTTATGGCAGGCCTGGCAAGGTGAGATAATGCCCACTCCTCCTGTGCACCTCTAATAAGAATATACTGTATGCTCGGCACTGGTGCACTGGTGCACTGGGTGATATTTCCGGGAGCAAAAGCAAAATGGATGTAAAACAATCGGAACAATCGGAAACCTCTTCTTCCCCTAGTTGCCTAGATACCTGACCCTAGTGGGGGGTAAACACATATATTATTTGCCTTGTGTGTGTATTTGCTAATGTTCAGAAAAAATAAAGGTGCCAGGTGCTTGCCAGAGGAAACACACACACACACACACGGTATAATTCCACGGTCTAGATAAAAAGAACAACACCCACGCTGCCTTGGTGCCCTCCTTAGGTTGATTTAATGAGACCGAGGTGAAAAGTGTTACTCCAAGCAAGAGTGAAGGAAGGCATCATCAACCTCAGCAGGTGAGGTCCCACAGATGGTGCCTCATCAGGCGGAATACAAACACAACGCACACCTCAGGCACACACACACGGTACTGTTACCACCATTATAACACCTCTGCCTCTCCTTTGCCCTCTTAGTAATGATTTAGTATTTGGCAACCTTACAACTATGTAATAAACTATTAATAACCCTTTCAGAAAACAGAGATTGCTATTTGACATTTTAATGAAGCTGCATCCATGTTGACAGCACATATAATGAATACATACATGATATCTATGTCACTGTGTGCTTCTGGTGGATGGCAGATAATACAACTGGTAGAGAGAGGTCAGGACACAAGTTTATGAGACCAATAAATTGCCAAGGGTGCAATCATGGAAACGTAACAGTGTGTTTGTTCTCTACTAAAGAAACCTCTAAACTCTAAACGTTTATAGGAAAACATACACATCATATTGAATAATGAACAAAAATTTTGAAATTTGTGTGTGGTCCAGTCTTTAGAAAAGCTTGTGACTTTTTAAAATCCTTTGTCAGGCAGGAGAGGACAAGAAATGAATGGGAGGGACACTCACTCAAACATGGATCCCTATGGAGCCCATTGAGATGCTGCAGCTACCGCTGTGGTGTCAGTGGCTCTCCAGTCCACACCTTTGGATTCAGCGGTCAGGTGATACTGTGAGGAGCCTCAGTACAGATTAAGTAGGGTATATGTTGCACATTCCTATCCATTAAATGACAGGCCAGTGCTGCGTGTGGATTTTTGATTCTCCTCAACAGGTAATGGTCTAGCCTTGAGATGACTAAGAGCTATTGATTTCTGCTCACTCGGACTCTCTGGCGGCTAGCACCCTGCGCTGTAGACCTTGTTCGGAGTTTGTCCGGGAGGCAGGCAGTCAGTGGCAGCTTCTGGCCTTGAGCTGGCATGGCTCAATGGGATGCACATCAGATCAGACCTGGATGTGTTCCAGACAAAGACTGCTGTCCAGAAGATCATTTAGCTGCTCCTCTGACTGACACACACACATGCACATGCACACGCACACACACACACACACACACACACACACACACACACACACACACACACACACTACACGTACTACATATCAGGAAATTCATGCTATTTTGTCTAAATTTGGATGTGAATTAAATAGCACGTTGCTTCACAGATATTGCTGCATGCACAAACACACACCCACACTGTTTGGATTCCTACAGCATGATGTGCGTTCTAATTTGTGCTCCATTCAAGGCTAACTCTTGGCTAACTCTGGATCCACAATCATGAGGGACTCCTCTTCTCCTTCCCCAGTTTCTACACCATAAAGGCAACCCCTTACCACCCCTCCATGATAGCCTCTAGCACACCACATAACGAGACTGATATTCAGATGGAGTTTGATAGATAGATTTAGATAGACTGTTTTGGGGTATGGTGTAGTCTATTTGTGGTCATCTCTGGTTAGCTTTTGGAAAGTGCCCGCTGCAGTATTTCTTAGTCCCATTAAAGCATCTTTCTTGTGAATGTTGTTGTTAATTATCAATGTGCCAGTGTGCCTTTTTGTGGTGGTATTTAAGCTAATTTGTTGGTTGGGGATGTTTACATGTGCCAGTGGGATCTGACCAGAGAATATACAAAGCTGTTTGCATACAATCATCACATCCAGCAATAAACTGATTAACACATGTAGGCCTCTGAAATTAGCCATACATCAATGCAAGGGATAGCGAGCCTTGATATCCTCCAGTTAACTGAATTCATGACATATCTCACAGGCAGCTGATTCGCTTTGTTTTTTTTTCATAATGCCACTGATGACAAAACTGTGAACAAATGACTCTGATTGCAGATGACAGTAAACGCAGGCCGTAAACAAAGCCTGTCGGCGACGGTGTCATTTGCTCGTCCAGAGCCTTGACAGCAACCGCCCTGGGCTCTCAGCCTCCATTTCCCTTTCCTCTTCCCTCTCCTCCTCTCCTCTGCCCTCCTTCCCATCTATACCCCCCCCCCGTTTTAATGCACTTTTAATTAGTAAACAAAAGCCAAATCAGCCCTCAGGCCAGTCTCTGAGAGAAACACACACAAACATAAATAATGATGAAAAACATTACTGATGTTTAAGGCATTAAAGATTTTTTTTTTAATATTACCTCCACAACCCCTGTTCTCCCATTCAAAGCAAACAAGGCTGGCCTTGAACAAGCATCGAAAGTTACACTGTGATTCTTGACATCTTTGCAGAAATATTCTGTTTGACCTTAAAACTGTGGTCGGCCTCCCCTCCTTCAAAGCCTGTGTGAGTTTAGAACTTTGCTAGTGAGATGCTGGAAAACAGTATATCCTGGAGTTCATAGAAGATGACACCACAGTGTGAGTTGTTTGAATAAATATTTTGC
This sequence comes from Sardinella tawilis, assembly GCA_030264315.1. Taxonomy (NCBI): domain Eukaryota; kingdom Metazoa; phylum Chordata; class Actinopteri; order Clupeiformes; family Clupeidae; genus Sardinella; species Sardinella tawilis. The sequence continues at coordinate 7,630,955 of JASCQY010000036.1, forward strand.
TACACTTAGACTGCCTGTCTGTTTATATATTTTTTTGCAAGTTGTCTGTAAGGAGGTCCTTCAGGATTTGTTTGATGTTCAATAGCCACACACACACACGCACGCACGCACGCTCTCACACACACACACGCACACACACTGCACTCTAGAGAAGGGCTTCAGAGTTGGTCAGATGATCATCTCATCTGTTTTCACAGTAACAGACCATGGTCATCCTAACTGGCTATTGTCAGGAAGAAATCGAAGAAACCAAAGTCGGTTGCTCTCTCTCTCTCTCTCTCTCTCTCTCTCTCTCTCACTCTTTCTCAAATCAAAAGCTTCTCATTTGCTTTGGCCATAATTTATCCCTCTGGGGTGTCTTTCTGCCCTGCCAAGGTACACCAAGGAGAAATTGCAATAGCAAAACATATTAAATACTGAGCAATAGTGGCATAAACAAAAACAAGACTCATCACACTCATCTGCTTTTTTAGCGTGTGTGTGTGTGTACTGTTTGTGTATGTGTGTGTTGAAAGCTAGTTGTTTGGTTGTCTTTCCTCGTATTGATCCCCGGGTCAACCATGAGGAGGTGAGACTAATTGGTTGTTTGATGGAGGCTGCCATCATGTGCACTTGCAAATGGATAGTTGGTCGTATCTGAGTTTCTAATATTGATCAAAATGTCCGTCATCTCTGTTCATGAAGACAGGACAACACGCTACAATCCCTAAACAGATACAATGATTGATAGTTTACTTCCCGATTTACGCGATTGATCTGGAATTTCGAGTACTTGGCACCAAGCTCATTATGCAGTGTGTGCTCTGCGTACATTGTTCATCCCAAGGCAGAGTCTATCCTTGTGGACTGAAGCTGTGTTCCTGGACTGATAAGTGATACCTGGACTTTCAGGGCTGTTGTTCAGAACGATGTTTGCTTTAATGGCATCGCTGAGATTATTAATGAGGAAGTCCCAGAGGTGTGCTTTCCCTGTGATTACATGGGGCGAGCTATTCACAGCACCACAGGGAACGGGCGCCGTGGCAGAGAAGACCGTGTTTGTGTTGGAGAGACAGGGAGAGAGAGAGAGAGAGAGAGAGAGAAAGAGAGAGACTGTGATGGGAATGAATGGTAGTGCAGGAGGACAAGAAGGAAATAGCGATGAGGAGAGCTGCGTGTGTGTGTGTGTGTGTGTGTGTGTATGCACATGCATATGTGTGTGTGTGTGTGTGTGTGTGTGGGGGGGGGGGGGTGGTAGGGGAGGCAAAGAAAAGAAAATGGTGCTGAGCTGGAAATAGCAGGCGCTTTCTTCTCTGTGCATATGAGGAGGCGGTAGGCTTCCTGCCTAATTGAGCGAGGTGTTTACCGCAAATTAATTACAAAACAACCTCATAATTAGATTCAGAATCACCCTCCTTGGAGACCGAGACACAAACACACAAATCCACAGACACACACACACACACACACACACACACACACACACACACACGTACAATTATGATCATTATTTATATATAGTCACTTACACCTAAACACACACTGATTCCCACACAGACACATATACTGTACATACAAACACACACACACACATACACAAATTCCCACCCAGAGCCAGAGGGTGTATCCAAGACTGCATAATGAATGTAGTTGGCGTGTGTGTGTGTTAGGGTGGGGGGTCAGGTGTTCATCATGAGGTCTGGGACTGTGAGCTGATCTGTAGTGAGGGGCTCAAAGGGGGATGTCCAAAGAGGTATGGAAAAGCGAGGGAGGAGAAGAAGAAAAGGAAGATGGAGAGAGGAAGAACATGATCCTGGGTGGTGGGCGGTTGGACTGTTCTATAGGAAGACAAGGGCCATCTGTCACCCCAGACCCAGTGCCTTTCTCTTACCCCCCCCCCCCACACACACACACACACTCTGACTGTTATTTACTTTGGGTGACGGCGGTTGGGGCCATTGTTCAAACACTAATTACCTGCTCCCACAGTGGCCCACCCCCACTACAATAACTCACAAGACAGCCACACTACAAACACACAAACACTGGGGACAAACACACACACACACACACACACACACACGCACACGCACACACAAACACACACACGCACACACACACACACACACACACACACACACA
>JASCQY010000036.1:7651896-7667740 GCA_030264315.1 Sardinella tawilis
CTGAAGAGTAATCCACATGAATTGGTGAGAATGTACAATCTTGTTGCTATATTTTAAATAAATCGCTGCCTGTAGGGCGGAGGCTTGCATAGTGCACCTTTAAGGTACTACAGTAGCTCACTCATTACGGAGTAGATTTATGTCATTTATATTTTTATTTGAATCTGATGCTCATGACATGCGACATAAAATGAAATAACTGTGTACAGCCAGGTCACTATCCTCTCTGCCTTGCAAAAGTGTGTATCACTGACAACTTCAGACAAAGCCAAAGTAATTGTGACTGTACAGATAAAATGAACATGTCCAGATTCACCTCTGCATTCATGTTAAAAAAAAAAATTGCGGACAGTGTGTTTAACTTACAGTATTCATTAGTACCTCTCCGAAAAGGTGATGGCACTGGGGGAGTCATCACACTTCACAGATCATCTGCAGAGCAGTGACAAGAACTGCACTAATGAGAGAAAGAACATGAGCCAGTTAGGAGAGAGAGAGAGAGACAGACAGAGATAGAGCTAGAGAGAGAGAGAGAGAGGGAGAGTGTATGAGAGAGAGAGAGAGAGAGAGAGAGAGAGAGAGAGAGAATGACAAACACATTGGGAAGCTCAGTATTACAAGTGGCTCATGACACATGGCAGCCAGGCCAGGGGAGCCCACGGGGGACTTTGCCAAATATTCATTTCTCCCACATCCAGATTAGAGCGGCCATCCCCGGGGAAGAGACTAGGCCCACCCACCTGCTTGTGTGTACGCCTGTGGTCGGACCAGGCCGAGGCGTGGGCTTCTCCGGTTATAGCCCGTCGATCGATTGCATCGGCTCGGAAAAACTGCAGTTCAGGATTTCCAAGGACATGATAATTGTTTAAATACCACAGAGTTATTGATGGGAGTCTGTGATGGCCTTGGCAGGGGAGAGAAGAAAGTCCTGTTCTTTCTAAGGAAAACATACTGGATTATAAGGATTCAGGCCAGTTAAAAGGTCATGGACTGCTTTGCTTTCATTTTCATTTCATGAGAAAACAAGGTCAACTGAAACATTCAAAAAAGCTTTTTCTTTTCTTTGAAAATATTTGTAGGGATTTAGTTTTGAATAGGTTTCTATCAACTGACTTGGTTGGCATACGCCTCGTGTTTTCATTTAAAATGAAATATTGTAACAATGTAAATATAAAGACAGAAGGTTATGTGAAAGCAGACATTTGAAAGCAAGACTAAAATACACATAGGCCTCCTCAACATTCTGGAAACACACAAGAGCTAAAATAACTCATTAGTTAGAAACAGACATCACAGTAAATAAAGCATGTAGCCTATAGACTACTAATAAATAGCACTGGAGGCTGCTTCAAAATATATGCATAACAAACAGCAGTAATCTTGGTATCAGTTGAGTAGTAGAATACCATGTAGGCCTACACATAAAGCAGCAGCTAGCCATTACTATTAATCTAGCCAATCATAGTCTGTTTAATAGCCATTTATTGTTCTCATTGTAAGTGATTAGGCCATGAAATAGGAAATGGCCACTGAGGAAAAACACCCAGGAAATTAGATAGGCTGTTATTAATTCATGCAGCCAGGTGTGTGGTTATGATAATGACAAACCCACACGCACACACACGCATGCACACACACACACACACACACGCGCATGCACACGCACGCACGCACACACACACACGCACACACACGCACACACACGCACACACACACTCCAGACCATATTTGTTCATATGAAAACACTCCTGTAAATTTGCCAATTCAAAGACATTAAACATGACACTAACACGGCAGAGATATAAGACTCATTTTCCATTTAAAAGAACGAAAACAGAGAATGGTAATGACCTGTTTTCAAATCGGTGAATTCATGGATTGGACAAGTTGTTTCAAATGTCAACCCTTCTGAAAGTACGATGTGCATTGGAAATGGAAACACACGCGCGCGCGCACACACACACACACACACACACACACACACACACACACACACACACACACACACACACAAGCTGAGGGGCAGTGATTGACACCTGAATACCCCTTAGTGCAGACATGATTATAGACTTCAGAATCCGAGCCCAGTGACCTGACACCCACAGCTTACAGCCGTCACAGTTGAAAAACAGACATGGGTACAGCGCTAAAGAGTGACATACAGTATCCATTTCTACATAAACATGCTGTTTTTTTTTTAAAAGATATTTTTTGGTCTTTTTGGCTTTATTCAGACAGGACGGTTAGAGAGTGACAGGAAGTGAGCGGTAGACAGAGATAGGGAAAAGATGAGCTTGGGCCGGACTCAAACCCAGGTCCCCAGGGGTAGGGAGCGGCACCTAAGCTTAGCCAACAGAGCCACGGCACCCCCTTTCACAGGGGTTTTAAGCAATTGAAGAACATCTGAGAGCCCCTCCTCTCTGTGCATGGACACTGATTTTGAACATACATGGTTGTTCTCCCAGCAGATCTGCCAAACTGGAGAGCCCTGGTGACCCATGGGCATACAGTCTGCTCAGAACATGGATCGATGGAGACCCATTTTTACTTGAAATCACATGAATTACTTGTATGGCTGTGGGTGCAGAGGATAAGCAGGTGGAACTTGGAGCAAAAGCCCATGCATTTCAATCCCCCAGAAAGCTAAGGCTGGGCTGACATGATAAGAGAGAGTGGGACACTTTGGAGAAAATGTAATTCGGCCCCGCCAGACAAGCATCTGTATCAAAATCAATATTGGAACATTGTCTCATTTTTATCGACAGTTGCAGTTCATTATCATTCCTCAAGGTTTTGTGCAAAGGTTGGGTGGGGGGGGGTGGGGGGGTGGGGGGGCAGACGGACATCCCCTTCCCCTGTGAGAATCAAACGTTATGTCATGCTCCTCTCTGACTGCGGGAAGATAATTGGTATCCAAAAAGAGACAAACTCGCAAACCAATACTCAGAATCGTGGGGCAGAATGCAAAGATTTTTTTTTTCTTTTTCTTTTCTTTTTTTAATGCTTTGCTTTTTTTGCTCCTGCTGGACGTTGTGTGTGGAGAGGGTGATTTGCATTGCAACACACCTACCCTGCCTTTTGATTCTTTAATTGCCTCTGAGAGAGAGCTGGAGATCACAGCAGGTGCCTCTTCCCCATTCATGTGTAATGGGCCTCGCCTGTGAAACACGGTGCCTGAAACAGGAAACTTTTCCTGCACATTGGGATTCTGAATCTGAAGTGAGATGCATACTGAGCATTAATAGTTGATATGAAGACTTGGAATATGCTAAATTACGACTGCAACTTGCTAGGGCATGCCTGGATTGATTTTCAAAAGAAAATGCAAATGTGTGATCGGATCGGTAGGTCAATATTTTATGTCCTGGGTGTACAGTGTTAGAGAAACTGCATTAGGGTACGTTTGAATATTTGCATTTGAAAGCTTAGCCAGATGACACTGACAGGTATTCATAACCATACTGGGCTGAATTGGTTTCATTTTACTGGCATATGCCATATGAATATAAAGTGGCCCGTGAGCTGTAATGTTTGTATGCACTCCAATTGGGTGAGTCACCCGAGGGCAACTTGGTGTGATGCTTACGGAACGTTCTGGAAGCAGGTCTTGATATTCCTCACATTAGCATTAGCAAACATGGATATCTGTGTATAATGCATGTGTAGCATGTTTAGTAACATGGCTAGCTCAGTGGTCTGTCACCTGTCAGACAGAGGGGCCATTTTAGGTGTCTGTTCAGGACTGGTCCAACTCTACTAAACCATGTGTCAGACTGTTTTTGACTTTGTGTCAAAGTGTTAGTCATCCATCAATCACTCACACCGTTATGTACCAGATTGTGCACCACCATTGTCATTCCCAATGACAGTTCTCCGTTTGGGAAAGATGGTGGAGATGTGCCGTTCAGCTAATGTAAATGTGTTCATGGAACTTCCTAACCTGTTCATAACCTTCAAGAGACACTACAGAAATATCTACTATGGGGTACAAACATCTTCCAATTCCGTGCAACCCAGACAGGACTGCATGACCTTCCAGAGTAGTTTTTGCATAGCCTCCCAGTGCCCCCCAGAAGACTCTGTCAAGTAGCCAGTGCTAAAAGGTGTAATAGAAAGTTTTGCATTGATGTTGTTAAATCTTACACCAGCTTTTGTGGTGTTAAATAGGTTGGAATTAGATTAAAAATATCACTAGATACAGTACCCAGCGAATGCTGTGAATGGGGATGCTAATGACAGAAAGCATGTTGGCTCATGAGTCATGCTAGTGCAGAAAGCTACTATCTGGAAATAACTGGCCCCACATTTTATGCATTCCGCAGAGGCCCTCTGTGTCCCATCTTAAACAGCTTTGATGTATCAGTGCGAGGCAATAGGCATTGTGAAGATCGCCCAAGAATAAATTGAAAGGGCTGAATGTCCTCTGTTGGTGTGAATGTGTGAGAGAGTGAAAAATACCAGAAAGTCAGTGTGTGTGTGTGTGTGTGTGTGTGAGGGTATGTGTGTGTGTATGAAAGAGAGAGGAAGAGGGATTTTCATTCTAGTGGTTCTATGATGTTCTGAAGATGACTGAAATCAAGTGGCTGCCACCACATCTACAGTACATGTTCTGGTGAACTCTGGTATATGCTACCCATTGATTGAAGAGTACAATCAAATGGACTCTTTTGCAAGACATATTGTGAATATTTACTTCAGCTGACCATACAGGAGCTCTCCCACCCAAGGGGCCAGCCAGTGGATGACCCACAATGCAGTGCACTCCACAGTTCAGTGGTTCCATTGCGCATCCGTGGCTGCATGGCTGCATCAAAGGACAGAGTTTAGTGTCTTTTTGTGAAGAACAGACAAACCCAACGTAGAGGAGGAACCGTATTATCATCTCTCTCTTCCTGTGCTTGCCTCATTTCCTCTCCATTTTTGTCCGGGTGTCTTTCGTTCTAAAGTCGGCAGGTGGAAGCGGAGGTGGAGCGAACTGTCATAACCAACCCCCCCCCCCCCCCCACACACACACACACACCGGTTTGCCATTCGGATTTTGCTCACGTCTCGCCGTGATGGCAGAACTAATCTGGTGATCTCGAGCGACACTGAGAGCATCGCTGCCGTGTGTGTGTACGTGCATGAGAATGTGTGTGATAAAGTGTGGACACCCTTATTTCTGTGTGAGTGTGTGTATGAAAGTGTGCTAGAGGGAGAGAAAGAGAGAGAGAGAGACAGAGATCGAGAGAGTATGTGTCTTTATGTGTGTGTGTGCGTGTGTGTGTGAGTGTGTGTGTGCGTGTGTGTAAGGATGATGGCGGTTAGGTGCAGACCCGCCTATTGAATGAGACACATGAGTCACTATGCAGATGCACAGATCTAGTCGATGATCCCTGTGAAGAATGTCAAGAAGAATACGAGTTCAGTCTCCCCATTGCTGCCGCAATCCAACACGCTCCTCACCTTTTTACCTTTGATGATCAGCCTCTCTCTCCCGCGCCTGCATGAATTTATGAGTGTAATTGGCCACCAGGAGCAGAAGAGGTCATCCCATGTCCACCCGCACCTCGCACAAATCATACTGGGCCGCCGCGCGGCTGCCAAAAGCTGTAATTGAAGTCCTCTGATGGACATTACACTGTCACTGAGTGGCCGTGTGTGGTCCCTACAGGCCTGTTGGGTGTAGTGCTGGGGAGGGAGGGGAAAAGGGCACATTTGGTTGAGGTCAGTTGAAGCTCAAATCAGGGGGGCGATTGAAAAAGAAAGGGAAGCGGTTTTACAAGTTCATTATGCTGAAATGAGTGACGAGGACTCTATTCAGACACATTCTTCAGAGGCCATTCTCAGACACAGACAGAACACACACACACACACACACACACACACACACACACACAGAAATATATTAGGGTAGCCTTAACTTCACTATGTCAAAATTATATAAAATAAAACAGCAATAATATGATTAAAGCCAATAAGAATTACTGTTTGGCCATATAGTTTCAACACTCACAGTGCTAGTCCTCAGTCCAGAATATCTGCTTAAGGTCTGTGTCTTCTTTATTGATGAAATAACTACTTAAATACAATGCAGAGGCAACTGAGTGACTACTGAGAGACCTTTGCCAAGAACTCTATTTAATAGAATTCATTCATATCTTTATCTCTGGCACGGATGACTGCTGCAACTGTATTTCCATAAGCCTTCCTGAAGAAGACTATCAACAAGGTTTAACCATTACTAAATGTAGCTGCTCCAAGTCTCATGAAAACCAAAATAGAACACATTACTCCAGTACTTAGGTTCTTACACTGGCTTCCAGTAAGTCACAGAAATGCGACAGGACCAAATTACTCTGAGATATGTTTCACCAGTACATACCCACTAGACTTCTCAGATTACTGGCGAGAAATATGCAGGCCTAATACCTACTGTCTGAAGAAAACACAGTGTAGAAGCTGTCTTTGAGCTGTGAAAAGGACTTCCTAATGATGTCAAAGGGCTCCAACTGTGTAGCCAACTCCAAATCAAGACTTAAGGCTCCCACAGCAGACACTTTTGTCAACTGATAGCACAGTATATATTTTTTTCTATCACTTTTTACCTATTCTTTTTTCTTTTGGAATTCTTTGAATCGTTTATTTATTCTTGTACATTCTCACAATTGGAATTATCTATGTGTATGCATTGTGCCTTGTGAATAAGTTTGCCTTTGCCCCCCAAAAAGAGGCCAGGGCAAGTGCTAGACGTAGCTTTTTTTTTCTTCTTTTTTTTTGCAAATCAATGCATGTGGTGTCTGATTACCTGTCACACTGGCCTGCCCAGGAGTTTCTAACCTTTTGCTGGTGGCAGCACATAAATCATTTTCTAATCCCAGCGCTGGAAACGCACTCTCATGATTAAAGGAACACTGGCCCATATTAGGAGAGCTCTGCCACTCGCCGGACGCCAGGAAGGAGAATGTGGAGCGAGGGACAGAATAGGTGAACAGAGGAGAGGAGAAGGGGGGGGGGAGAGGAGGGGGGGCTTGGCGTTGTCTTTCGGTTTTCACCCTGTGCTGTGCTCATCTTCGGGATAATGATAATATAAGGTGAAATAATGACTTTGCCCGTCTTGACGCCTCTGACCGAGCAATTTTCTAGAGATTAACTTCGACCCTGGGCATCATTACGGAGGGGACATACGAGACAAAGTCTACTCGGAGAGATTCAATTAATGAGTGGTGGGTGCGTCGTTAAGAACATGTTTGATGCAGGTTCTTTGGGGAGGGAGAGAGGAAGGTTGGGACAGTGGGAAATTAATTTGGTGGGGAAGGGGGAAGGAGGCGGAATGGAGTGGGGGGGGGGGGGTGAGGAGAGACGATATGGCCGTCCCTCATTGCACATGGTGTATGGGAGCCTTTGGTGATGAAGTTAATTAAATACCTGTGAGGAGGAGGGGGAAGGGGGACTTGAAAGTCTACCATCCAGTAGCCTGGGGCCAAATCAGGACCTAGTGTAATGCAGGAAGACTAATGGAGGCCTTGCTGTTTTCTAAGGACAAATCAAAGGGAAAGAGAAACCACAGGAAATTCATGTAATGTGCCGCTGCAATGGTAAAGGGGAGCTGTGCCTCTCTCAGACAGAATTCCAATTTTGTTCGATGTGATGCAAGAACGCCACATCAAAGCTCGGAAATCTCAAGTCCAGCGTAGGCTTTTAAGAGTCAATCTGCCACCTCTAATATTCTGTGGCCTTAAAAGTGATATTTACTACATTTGGAAGTCACACAATGTTCCTGTCATTTTTGCCCAATTTTTAAATTATGATCGCTCTCCTAGTCTTGAGAACCTCTTCCAACCACTTACTTTGAAGACGCTTTTCCCTTTATTGTTCAGGCAACTGTTAGTGTGCGCCACTTACTCTGTCAGACAAAAGATCCACTTGTGTTCACTGTGTTCCGGGACTTAAAGGACTTTCGGGCTACAAAGAGATCCATCCTCTTCATTTAAGGACCCCCCCCCCCCCCCCATGTTTGTCCATATACAGCAAGTCTGGGGGAAGAGCTTCCAGCAGCGTGTTCGCTCAGGACTGAGCTTCATGTGGGTCATGGCACACTCTCCCAGAAGCCCCTGTGCCCTGCCCTGCGCCACACTTCAGGCTGCTCTGGTGCTTAAACCAGTGGCCGACACCCATTAATCTCTGCTCCGGTGCTCTTGGCCCTTACGGGTAATGAAGAAGTTTCTAGAGTGTTTCAGCTGGAGGCCTGTAGTCAGGCTCTTGCTCCCCTGCTCTGCTTGGCTCTGCTCTGCTCTGTCCAGTCAGAGTGGAGGCCCTAATTGTCTCCCTGGAGGTTAACCTGGTCTCTAGCACCAAAGTGCTATTGTGTGTTTTTATAGAAGCCTGTCTGAGGCTCTCTCTTTCGCACTTACTCCCTCGCTCACCTGCACACTCTTACTTATATATCTTATACATCTTCCCCTCTCCCTCTCTCTCCTGCACTGTCTTCCCTACCCCTTTCCCATACACCCCTTTCTTTTAAAACTCACACCATTTCTTTTTAACATGTCATTTCTCTTTCACTCATACAGTACATTTTGTTTCTCTCTCCCTTACCACAGGGACATGCACATCATTGTAGTCTCTCCATCTCTCTCTCTCTCTCTCTCTCACACACACACACACACACACACATATTCTCTCCTCCCAAATCAAACACCTCCTTGAGCCTGGCTGCCATCAATTCATTTGTGAGAGACGACTGTGAGATGCCCTGTGTCCTGACCATGAACCGTGGGGGGAGAGGAGCAATCACCCAGCCGCCCACCCTGCCGACCCGTCCCTGCCAGCCGTCCCTTCTGACATGGATGAGGCTGCTGATGGCGCCTGGCGCACGGGCTGCATGGGGTCCACAACTCTTACTCACTCACTGGCTTGCTGAGCTGAGCCTGCGTTGGGCTTGTCGCTGATGAATCGTGTTGGGGGTGGTGGTGGGTGGTGGGTGGATGGGTGGAGGGCAGAGCAGAGCAGAACCCCCGGTGGGAGAGGCACACCAATCACCCCAGGGGTGGCACCGGGTTGCGGCTGGGGTGGAGATTAGGAGAGGGGCCACAATTTGTTCCGACAGCAAACCTGTCAAGTATCGTCCATGTCCCTTGAATGTATCATTTGAGGGTTAGAGCGTGTTTCAGGGGTGGCACAGGTTTCACTGTTTCATACAAGAGCAGATAGAAAAGTACAAGAATGTAATAATCAGTTGCATATGATTTCCTGTGATTCATTTTTTTCTGTGTTGTGGGCATATACATAAACTGTACACAGACATACATGCATTTACTGGCTGTTGTACTGTATAGGTAGCCTATAGAAATCTAGACCACCTAGTGGCAGAATATAGGCCTATTCTTGCCTAGCTACTTGTACCAGTCTTGCATGGTAAAGGCAAATCCTGGCCTGCCTCGACGTAGGACTGACCAACCAGAGCGCTCTATCTGTGTAGCGAGTCATTGGGGCGGGCTCGATGCACGATGACGAAAGGGCTGTCTGTTGGATGAAACGGTTGCCTGACAGCTCTGATTGGTCAGTAGCGCTGGCCTATTACGTGCAGAGACAGTTTGAACGACAACTTCAGTGCTGTGAACGGTCTGATTCCAGACTATACAATTCACGTGTATAGTTTGGCTTGCCAGGCTACTGTATAGTCTATTCAGTAGGCTATTATAAACCAATGCTTAAATGCAAACCAACACGTCCATACATCCAGTAATGTCCACTGATACCTACCGGTGCTCACCTACTACAGAAGCAAATCATTTACGAAGGCAATCTGAGTACAGTGTGAATGATTCCAACTTTTCTTATACTCTGAGCGGCTGGCTGCCTCGTTGCTTTAATTGCTAGCCAGTATCATCGAGTGCTGGCTGCCCTCTGCGCTTCAGCGTGCAGTGAGAATTCATCTCCCATTCCCTCTGCCAGACCCATCACCCTGAGATATGTGAGGGCAAGGCGAGCCGCTCACATCATTGGTAATGAAGCCAGAGTGAGAGGCGAGACGAGACGAGGTGCGCGCCATACAGTCGCCAGAAATTCACCCTCCGTCGAGCGCCCCAACCACCCCCTCCACCTCCACCCCCCACCCCTTTAATGAGATTCGCTTCCACAAAGTGCAATTTGTAATGGCGCAACTTCTCCATTAGCCTGTCTGCGATGCGCGCGACCCAATAACCTTCAGAGATCGAATGAAACTTGCTTGGGCCGACCGTCGAGACAGATGCTGTCCAGACAAGCCCCTCAGGTTTAGACTTGCCATCCCGCTACACTACATGTCCTTTTTTCCGGCAGCTCCATAAACCTCACACACCACTAGCCCCCATTAACTTCAGCTATTGGCAGACTAATATAAAATTCACCCATAGGAGGAGTCCATTTTCTCAAAACTGTGGACCTTGCTGGCGGACTCATACGGAGATGCACTACCTTCAATAACTCCTTTTTTTTCTTTTGGACGCTGTTATTTATGTCCTGTGGCCTTGCCTTGGATTACTGTATGTGTGGTATATACAGACTCTATTCAACTTCATCAGGAGATCTTGATGGAAAAAGGCATTTGATTTTCAGCATTAGTGCCATCAGACTCTTCCCTCTCAGTCTGAGGGACTGCTTCTTGCTCTAGCCTCTCTCTCTCTCCTCAGGGCCAGACGGAGGAGACACCCTCCTTAAGACAGGGGTAATAGAAATATAAGTGGGGGTCCCACCGGGCCCTCGGTTTTAATTTTGAAAAGGACCCGCAATCACCAGCCACTTAATTGGACATTGTTCAATAATTACATTTTTATATGGAGCGTTACCGGGGCAGTATGATAGCTTTAATTAAACAAACTTCAGTCACTTCCGGATGTCCCTGTAGACTTTCACATTATGGTAGTCAACCAAACTGTGGAGCCAAACACATGCTGTTTGCTTTCTTTCCAACCAAAGTCTTTTAAAATCCCTCTGTACAAAGTGATAGGCTGCGCTTGTGGTATCGCATTGATTTCAATACAGAACAGTTTGTTTCCTGGAAGACCCACTGTGCTATTATCACTGGTGTATGCATACCATTGGAAGTGAACTCCAATTCCTCGTGGTTCTTTTGTTGTGTGGATCCATATTTTCATGCTGATTGTGTGTATTCTCCAGGGCCTCATGCAATCTTTCGCATCTGTAAATTGTTTAGCTCCCCCCCCCCATGAGGGAATAGTGCTATATGATTACTATATATCTTTAGGCACATAGGAATGAATGATGCATGCTCAAACTGTAGTAAATTGCTTTGAACCAAATCATTTACAGATGTCTTCAAACACATGTACCTAATGTGAATGCGGAAAAATAACTCGGTATTTTGTATACTATGTATAGTGTGCAAGAGGCCATTTTGTCTTGTGAGGCTCCAGTGAGAGAGACTAGCAGATGTGCCACAGAGTGAGGCCACAGTGAGAGAGGTATGGGTAGGGAAGTCCAACATCCCCGCCCGGAGGCTCTGAGTTAGTTACAGGCAGACCAGCAGGAGGCCACACTGCTCCAAGCTGCTCCTGTCCTCTCCCTCGATCCCTCTCTCCCTCCCTCCCTCACTCACTCACTCTTTCTGACTGAATAACGCAAATGCCTCCACATTGCTGATAAGCTCCACTAATTGAAGGATGCTTTTTTCTTCGGTTTCTGTTGTTTTCCTCCCTCTCTCTCTCTCTCTCTCTCTCTCTCTCTCTCTCTCTCTGTGTCTCTCTCTCTCTTTTCCTCTCTCTCTCAAAGGGATGCTCCTGGTAGGGGAGTTTTCCACTACGGTGGAGACCGTGATCCCTTTTTAACTGAGATGTGCATACATGCCTGAGTGTGTGCATTGGCAGGGGGTAGCGCTGGCTGATTGATGCAAAATTAAACAATGTCTTTTGGCAAACAGTGGGGAACCATTTCAATCAAGTCAGTTTCAACAACAACAGCTTGACAAGGCGCCTGGCAAATATGGAAAGCTGCAACGCAAAAAGGCAGGGGGGTAAATCAAAGTTAAATTCGGGGGCATACGATCACTCACAAGCACCCGAAGCGCAGCTGAACAACTCCTGACTCGGGACAAAGCCTTTCTGTCTCTCTCTTCTTGTGTGTACTTTACAATAGCACAAATAGCACAGAGAGATGGCCATTACTGACCAAACGAGGAGCAAATTTGCTCATGGACTGCAGGTAATTGCCATCATTAACAATGAAAGACATTTGACAGTATAATATAGACGGGTAATAGCCAGTGCCTTCTTGATTCTGCTCAAAGTAGAACTATTTGAGATGAATATTTTCATATATTTTAAAATAGGACTGGATGTTTGTGACCCACCCTTTCCCCACAATCTCTCAGCCATGCATGTAAAGCACTGGGACACCAGTTATTATGCCCATAGTAACTAGTGCAAATCTATAAGTTTGTCGATGGTGGAGTTGGCCCTTTCTTTGCGGTTGTAACTGCTTCCACTCTTTTTGGAAGGATGTTTCTGTGCAAAGTGTCTGTGGAGATGTCTAATTCATCACTGAGAATGCTATTGAGAATAGTGAGGTCACACACTGACTGATCTCAAAGGAGGGCCTGGCTGGAACGCTATCTCCATCTTAAAGTGGCACAGAGTAGGCTGCCCTCAGTGGGCCAGTCGAGTTCTTCCACACCAAACTCGCCAAGTGATGTCTTTATGAAAGTTGCTTTGTGCACTGTGGTATAGTCACGCTGGAACTGAAGAGGGCTTCCCCAGAGTCCTGTGTACAGTAGGCCTACTTCCCAAAAGCATACAGTTGTCCAAAATGTCATGTCATGTTAAGGTTCACCTCGGAGGAACCTTACTGGCGGGGAGAGAACAGGGTTCTCTACGTCATCAAACACCTTAGGGATGAACTAGAACAGACATAGCCAGCCAGGCTCTCTTGTCTCACGTCAGTACTTGACTTCACAACTTTCCACATGAAAAAACTGGGAAAAACCTTCTCAAAACAGTGGTAGCTGTTCCAATAATTTGGAGACCAAATCTCAAAGATTATGGCCGCGTCTCATATGGCGCACTTGCACACTTGCACACTTCAAACGTCTTGGTGCATTCTGAATGTTTGTTTGGGATCACAATTTAAACAGCGATTATGTTTGTCACTTCTGTTGTTTTCAGTTAAGCGCTCCATTTGGGACAACGATTCACGTCAAAAATGCACTCTGTGACCATAAGTAGCCATGCACACTGTGCAGTGTTGCAGTGGAAATGCGCCATATGAGACACAGCCTATGATTGCTGACCGCTTCAAACCCTCTCTGTCTATGTTAAGACCTAGTTTGAGATGGGATAACGGTGAAGCTCCTGTGGGTGTAATGGTGGGCATCCCTTTTTTTTGGAGACATACTGCTTCTCCCATACATAATTAGTACTAAATATCGTTGCATGTTTGAATTAGATTGCAATGGCCTTGATGTACAGTACAGTAGCCTACTGTAGATCAGTTCTAAGGATATGAGTGAGGTTCTGGATCTGTGGACTGAAAAAAGGTAGATGTCAGACTTGGAGAAAGTTTAATAGAAAAGTGTATACACACATAATTATAGTATGTGTATGAAAAATGGCTATTGGATCCACAGACTGAAAAACAAGGAGTGCTTACAATCCTCAAAACTTCAGTACAGTCAGGTTTATGAAATATGCCAAGTACAATCAAAGACCACCACGTTGACTTTGCCCTTGTCAAAGGAGTCTGTGATATTGATCTTCAGCCAGGTTTCAAAAGACTTGCTGCTGAATTGATGACATCCAAAGATTCAAGTCATCCATTTTTTTGTGTCCTTTGGGTGCAAAACCATGAGACTGTTTATTGATCCAGAAACCACCATATCTAACAGACTGCAAAATGTCAGATATTCTCACCTTTTAAATTCCAAACATGAAACAGGAGGGAACTAGACTGGAATATATAGGGAACTGTGTAAACCAAAGAGGCATTCACGCACTGTGTGATAAGGAGTAGTGGCCTTGAGCATTTCCAGATTTAAATTTGAACGTTTGGAAAAAGAGACGAAAAATCACTTTGATAACTGCTGTATCTATGGCAGTATCTAATTATCTATAAAAATGGGCACCTGCTTACTCATTAAACAAGACACGTTCCTCATGGAGCTGCCATTTCACTCACATATGCATTCATTACATCCATGCAACCAACAGCAAAACTTCAAAGGGAATTCCTCCTCTTCCTCCTCAAAAGAAAAAAAAAAAGATCAAAATGCTCTTCTGTGGAAGCAGTCACCAACTATAACTTGCCAAAAGTCGCTTATCTTGGGTGAACATATTTGCAGATAAACATTTCTGCAAAAACAATTTATCAGCTTTTTATCATATAGTCAAGGAATTGAGAGCTTGTGTAAAATGGATATTTTTCGGTTCAGTATTTTTGTTTTTATATATATATATATATATATTTTTTTTTTAACTTCAGTTTTACTTTCTGTAGGCTACTTTTGAATAACTTGTACTTGGGATATCGCCACAGTGACTACCTTTGCAACATGTTCCTTTGGCGAACAGTCCAAACAATCTAAAATATGATATATAAACTATATGATGAGATAATACACATAACCAATTTTGGTAATATTAGTACTCTATACTGCAAGAATTGTTCTAAATGTTTGAAATACCACCACTTCATTGAGCTTATCACATTTTTGCCCCTTTACGTAATACTTTACATTACACATTAGGTAATTCAGCGGTAAAGCAAAACTAAACTAAACTAGTTCTACACAAAAACAGCTCCCCCCACCCCCCAGTCAAGATGCTGCTCTAGGGAGTCCATACTATGCATGTGTGTGTGTGTGTGTGTGTGTGTACGTGCGAGCTCTCATTATTATCTTTCACATGCAGCGATTTCCTGTAGCCTAGTATTTCATATGGTGGTGAATAATGATTGTGAATGCACCCTTGTGGAGCCATGGGGCTCGCTCCCCTTTTGCAGTGTTTCACACAGGGAGGAAACGCAGGAGTGTGAAGGGCTGATTAGTCTCAGGTTGGGCTTTGGCCTGCTCTCACCTCAAGGTGACAAGTCACAGAATTAACACACCATTTTCACAAGGGCCCATTTCAAACACCTCCTTCGTTTTGGTGTGGCCTTCTCCTGCTACCAGATGATATTCTAGGATCGGGGGAAGAAACACAAGTGGCAAAAGAATTAATCATCACTTTGCAAAGCGCTGAAAGTCAAGGGGAACTCAGTGTGCTGATGTTGTCTGATTAATGTGTATATACTCTATGCTGTAAATGCCTTCCCTTGGCATTTTCTGACATTAATCAAATTTACAATTTTCTCACTATGAAATATGCATAGATACTGTGGTAAAAAAAGAACATGAAAATCATTTTAATATTTAAGCAACAACAGAGACAGAGCCCAAACAAACCTTGTGAATCACTCCAACCTGGAAATTTGGGGAGTACAACCAAGCAACACCACTGATGCCCTGAATAGAAAGCTCAAATACAGCACTCAAATACAGAACTTCCCCTTAAAAATGTGGACTGTTAAAGGAGTTATCCGGAGTGAATCAAACCGAAGCCCTGTTGTCTGAGGCTGCTGAGTGCTGTCAATACATTAGACCGGCACATCCGGGAACTTGACCCCAGAGAGTGAGACACGTTCCAACCTTCTTTGAGGGGAAAACAAACCTGTTCGACATAAGGGATCCTAACGAAGAAGCACCAGTATACAGGCTTATAAATATTACATCTTTAAGCAAACATGAATAAAAGGACAGCCATAAGGTCGGTGTGAGAGTGATTTATGTATAACTAGGAGTTAACCGATCATTCAACTCATAGTTTTGCTGTTTTTA
>JASCQY010000036.1:7802538-7818675 GCA_030264315.1 Sardinella tawilis
CTGCCCCTGGGGCCTACTGAAAGGACTGCTCTTTTTCAATGAGACTTATTCACTCTCTCTCTCTCTCTCTCTCTCTCTCTTTTCTTCTCGCGCTTTATTGGACAGCCAAATGCTGCGGCTTTTCAGTTCTCTGGGTCAGTGGGAGCCGCAGTTGGCGTGCTTACACCTCATTCTTTTCCACATTGACGTTAGAGATCACAGAATTGTACCCCTCTGCCTCCCCCGTACCCATTAGCACACCAGCAGGCCATCCCACCCTTTTCTATTGTCTTGCAGAAACAGAAACCAAAAAAAGAAGCCTTCCCAGTCAGCAATACCCCCAACTAGTGCCAAAGTGTGTTTCATCACCATTCTGTTCGCCCTTTGGGATTTACTGTGATATGTTGCTCGCCCGTAGACATTTACACTATAATCCACAGCAGCATTATGCATTGAGCAGGACTTGCCCTTAACCAACCAGAGGACTGTGCAACAGTATAAGTTTTGTGTTCGACCCGCCTGTCCCGATACGGTAATAATAAGAGGCTTTTTCCAGAGTGCGAAAAGCGAGCGAGCTGCCCGAGCCCCCAGTCCTATTTACGGAGATGTCTCAGCTACAGTGGGGCTCCTAGAAAATGGATCCTCCACATTTCCCAGGAAGGAGGATTACTCATGGTCAAAGGGCTTGGCTGAAAAGCGTATAGCTAGAGTGGTTGCTTCTGACAGTCACCACAGGGAAAGTGGTGGGTCACATGCCCTGGTGCTCAGTTTTTAGGGGGTTTAAGGGACCTGCTCTAACAATAACGGTCAAAGCAAACTTGCACTATTTCTCAAAATGCAGTAGTTTTGGGCAGACAAACCCAGAATAGGCTGTCATATGGTGACTTTAGGCCGTAATGCAGCAATTTAAATAAAATCCCTTTGAAACCCGTTGTACTTAACTCAGTAGGCATGCTCACCAGCTTTTTGTCAAAGTTCAGAGTGAAGCTTACATGGTCCGTTTTTCCCTCACACTAACAAATGGCTTTTGCATGTATTCTGCCATTCAGACAGCAGTATATAGGATTGGTCTAAGCTGCGCTGTTGGCAAGTGGGACTAAAAGCAAATTGGCACTGACATTAAACGTGGTTTTTGCAGCTAGTCTGAAACAATGGTCAATCAAATGCACCGCATGAGCCTGCATTCACAGCTGTCTTTGAAGACTATATTTGCCTGCCTGAACCCATAGCCTTGGCACTTTTAGAGATGACATATTTTATTGTTATTTATTTATTTATTTACCCCCCCCCCCCCAACCAGTTCTCTTGCCGTGATCCAGGGCTTGTTCTTGTCCCCCTCCCAAAGTCCACCCACACGGTTGCATAAAACATGCTGCAGACAGATCAAGAGAGAACAGCAGCTGTGAGCCATCTTAGGCACTTTTTGTATAAACAAACAATGAGACATTTTCATAAACAGACATGTGCGCATACAAATCCCCCCACACACAAACCCAGCACGTACACAGATCACCGTTTCCCAGGGCCATGGTTACCCTATGGTATTGTTCTACCATTTTGTGAGTCAATATCCATACATCTTTTACAGGCGCTACAGCTAAATCACATCAAAGGGATGGGAGACAGGAGTAAGCTGGGAACAGTTATAAAGAGGGAGAAAGAGAGACAGAAAAAGATAGAGAAAGAGAGAGAGAGAGAGAGAGAGAGTGTGTATGTGTTTGTGGGAAGGTGGGCAGTGGAATCATGGCACAGTGGGACATACAGAATGCCATCATGAATCATGAATGATGATATTATAGAAACTGAAATGGTTTTCAAGTCAGGCTAAAATGTGTGTGAAGAGTATGGAAATGCAGTAAGTGATTGGAGCAATGATTACTCTTGGCAGAACTTGTACCACAGTCAAAGCCTCTGCATTACCACTTCCAACTCCACTGTGCCGTGTGGTGGTCTGAATAATGGGGTGCAAATTAAATTTATTGGATGGTTTGTAGCAGCATATTTCTGAGGCCACTATCTCACCCCCAAATTGGATCATGGCTGACTTCTGAATTAAACCTAATTAATCCCAAAGAGATAACCACCCCCCCCCCCCTTCTCTGTCTGAAGCAGCATTAAAGATTGTGTGATAGATTCAATACAGTAGGGCACTGATGGTAACCATGACGCATTTCTGTCACCATGGGATGTTACTTACCCAGAATCTCACAAGTCTTACATCATGTGTGTGGAACCACGAGACAAACCGCTCAAGGCCCAGTTTCTCGACATTGATGGATCATGCACTGACACATGTTCTTTTATAGCTGCTGTTGATGTTTGTTTGGCTTTCACATGTGTTTCCCAAACATGGGAATGTAGTATTAGTAAAAAAAAAGTCACTTGACTTGGGGCGTCTTTACAATGTTCTTAAACCACTATGGTGGTATAGAATCTATATTCTTAAGAGGCTTAACATGCTTTCGTGAAGTTGACTTGGTCTGTCTATGTGTAATACACATGTGCAGATTAAGAAATTTTAATACACATACAGTATACAGATTAAGAAGTTTTAATACAGACAGATGCAGATTAAGGAGATGTGGAAAACAAGCATACTGTATACACACATATGGTAGAGAGATGAATTTCTTTTGCTAGATAACTTGTCAATTCTTATATAGTATGCAGAAGAATGTGTTGTTTTTTCCTGTGTTCACACATTCATCTGAGCAATGAAGCTTGAAATATGATTTTGAAATATGATTTGAATTTGTAATTAAAGCATGCAAGCAATTTAAGAAAAAAATGGCAAATTTGACAAATTACGGCTTCAAGCATCCACAGGCGTCAAACATCTTAGCCCTGACCAGGAAGGCAAATCGTGTGTCAAAAAAAGTGCACTCCCAACCAAAATCCTCAAAATGCAATGAGGTTTAATAAGGTGTAAAATCTGAATGAATTAGCATCTCCTTGTAAACAGATGTTGCCCCCCCCCCCAAACACCCCAACTCTCATCCCTCTGCTTCAGCAAATGTGTGTGTGTGTGTGGTGTGTGTGTGTGTGCGCTCCAGCTCTTGGGCTTTAATGGTGCATGAAAACACTAAGAGCTGGCCTAATCTCTCGCTCTCAATCCCAAACACAGGCAGGTTAAGGTCTTTGTCCTCGGGGGCCGCCGCACGGGCAGAATTAGCGGTGGGATTGTGCGGATTTGACCCCGCAGCACCTTTGCAAATCGCTGAGCGTTCACAAATATACACCCCAGTACATGAGGTACCATACTGTAGTTAAGGCAGCCTGAGAGAGAAGAGAAAGGGAATAAAAGCCCCACTTACATCTGCTCTCTCACTCTCTCCAGGAGATGATGGAAGAGAAGGAATTATTTCTGCCTTGGGAATAGAACCAGGAGTCTTTTTCTTCCGCATTGTTTTTTCCTTTCCTTTCCTTCCTTGTCTTTATTTTTGGTGGGGATTGTATTCCCTCCGGTGGCATGGAAGCAGGTAGATGTCAGCAAAGATGGTGTGATTATACTGTATCTCTTGGCGCAGCTTTCTGCCCGACGTCTCTCTGCAGGCAAAGGAGAGCATGGCAGATTACCAGCAGGTGTGAGGAAAATAAACTGCATGGTGAGAGAGAAAGAGTGAAAGGGAGGAAGAAAGGGAGAAAAAAATAGATGAAGTGAGAAAGAGAGAGAGGGAAAGAGGGGACAAAATGGCCCCTGTGTGACATTGAGTTGAAAACACTTCAATCAGCAGGCCCATGACCTGCTGCAGCCTTGAAGCTCTTTGGTGTTACTGGAAATGCTAACAGTAGCCATGACAGGTCCAAGGGAACATCAGAAACCTCTCTCTCTCTCTCTCTCTCTCTCTCTCTCTCTCTCTCTCTCTCTCTCTCTCTATATATATATATATATATATATATATATATATATATATATATGTGTGTGTGTGTGTCTCTCTCTCTGTCACTCCCTCTGTCTCCCACAGGCTGAAATGTATTGTTAGAGAGCTGGAGCCTGGGGAATCCTCCATCACCAAGTGAGTGGGAGATGATAGCGCAGGGCTGACCATAGTGCAGGTGCTGTTAACACTTTCAGTGCTGGGGTGAGTCTAAAGCTGGATGTGAGGAGGTGGAGGGACCCTGCACATCCCAGATAAGTCCTTCCTTCACAACACAATGTTTATGACTGTATTGGGTTGGTATTGAAACCCCATTGTATGCTACTGTACACTATGTATATTCCCGTGATGGTTCAAGCATGGTGAAGTAAATTACACCTTTTATTCAATTTAAAGGAATTTAGTTCATGCAACTAGTGTTGCTCAACAGGAATTAATTGTTGTTAAGAAATGACAGGTTGCAAAGATGCAACCTGTCATAGGTCTGTGCCAGCGACATATTGTACAACAGAATGGTGCTTAGTTTCTATAACAACTTCCACATTGATGTTACATCTCACCTGTTAGAGACAGAAAAAAGTAAGAGATATTTTAGTCCAAAGACAGTCAACACTTGTACTATTTAAAGCGAAGAAACAGTAGTTATGTGAAAAACAAACAAACAAACAAGTGTCCCAGTAACACGTACTGTAAGAATAGTCCTAATTACCCTATCCATCATCACTATCATCTTCACCTGCCATCGCCCTTTCTCCTCCTCCTCCTCCTCCTCCTCCTCATCATCATCACCACCATGATCATCATTATCAACAACAACAACAACAACAACAACATCAACATCAGCAGCAACAACAAAACAATAATCATAAACTCAAAACACAAACAAAACACTGGGAAATGGAAATCAAAAGCCAAATCTGAAGCAGAGGAAAATGAGCAAGTCAACAGCAGTGTGCCCAATCAAAGACATTTTGTGCAGTTTTTGTGTGCGTGTTAAGGCCATGGGTACTTCACCAGGTTAAATAAAAATCTCTGCAGTCTTTCCATGTGCTGCATTCCTGTCCATCCACACTCATTGTAGCTTTTTATGGGAGCACTCCATCATTACCCACTTCAGAACCTCCTGAAAGACATAAGAGCCATTTTGTGAAATTTCATTTTCAGAGCCGTCATTGGGCTTTGATATCACTTGTGCACATTCCAAAAAGCAAAAAAAAAAAAAAAAAAAAAAAAAAAAGAGAGCCCTGCTTGATGAGCAAGTTTAAAAGCAAAATCCTCTAGGCATGAGAAGCTCTAGAGAATTTCAAGAGCCCATCTTTAGTCAAGTCTGTAAGGGAAGGAAAATTAATGACTAGACTCACACAGTAATGAACCACATGGGGGATAGGCAGGTTAAATCCAATTCTTAATCAAAATCACCTGAATAATATACTGTATCTCTATATATCTATATATCTATATATAGCTTCCAAGCCACTCCTACATCCTCCATTTAAACTTAATTTTAATTTAATCTCAAACAGGTGGTACTTATCAAGCACTTCCTCATACCTTCGTTTTCCTTCCTCTGTTTATAATAATGCGTCATTATTTGTGGTGAGAGGCCCTTTTTAATAAACAAAAGTCATGCCAGCATTAAATCAAGCATAATTGTGTTCAGCCATGTTTGTCTGTTCCTCAGTCAGCTGTGAAAGAACTTAATGAACAAGGAATAAGCATGGTGGAATGTGAGCTGGTAATGGTGGACATCACG
Source organism: Sardinella tawilis (assembly GCA_030264315.1). Classification (NCBI taxonomy): domain Eukaryota; kingdom Metazoa; phylum Chordata; class Actinopteri; order Clupeiformes; family Clupeidae; genus Sardinella; species Sardinella tawilis. The sequence continues at coordinate 7,808,149 of JASCQY010000036.1, forward strand.
ATCACATAAATAATTCAGGTCATTGATCACTCTGCTCCTCCCCAGCTTCTTCTCATGTCTGTCCTCTCATAGGATGCAGAGTCAATGGCTCTTTATGGGGCAGGCACATCTAAAAGCAGGTTTAGCTTCAGGCTAAATTAACGAGACATGAGATGTATAGTGTTTAAAATGCTTAAAAAATGAATGATATTGCAGTATTGCAGCAAGACTTTACAATGCTGGGGGGGGGGGGGGGGAATATATTTATCAGTACAAAGTCAATTAACAGTCATCTGATATTCTTCAGTCTTGGTACAAATAGCTGCTGTCTATACATGTATTGTGATATCTGTGTTGATATTTGAGCTGGAGTTAATCAACAAATCTTACCAATGACAAATGTAAACAATGATCTCACTCCCCTTAATATGCCCCAAGTGGATTTTAATAAGGCAACCTGGCATCTCACACTTGCCCAGGGACATTTGAGAATATGGGTTTGGCAAACATCAGCATGATACTAGGCTGGAGTTTATAGAGGGAGAAAGCATTTCTCTTTTCCATGGTAAGCAGATACAGGTTGCAAGCTTGCAACTCTGGGAAGCACATGACCCAGTACGCAAAATATGTAAAGAAAGAAAAATAGAAAAATAGCCTATGTGTATTGTGTTTTTGTGTATGTTGTTAATAAACGTTAAAAGATCTTGAGGCTTGGTAAGGTATTGTCATCCACAGTTTGACTTTACAGTTCTGCAAATCAACAAAGTTAATATTAAAACCTGAGTGTAGCTGTCATGTACTCGAATTCCAAGCCTGTCATGGCTGAAGCACTATGGAAAGTCATAGCAATACCAGGAGCTGTCCGTGGTCCTGAAGTTATAGCAAATGGCTACGCTCCGCTGTGTTGTTGTGTGCCACAATGTAATACTTTGAGTGCATTTGTTATGGTATTGCAATTTTGGTTGAATTTAATAAGAATCCCGTTTCTGACATCGCTTTAAGATTGGCTTCAGGATATGGTATTGCTTCACTGTTAATGAGATGTTGACAGATGAGGAAATTGTCCAGAGAAAATTATAGGCTACTGATTCGTGATTTACGTTTTCATGCAAGAACTACGAGTGATTTTTGTTTGGTATTTTATTTCATTTTTACTGATAAGAACCTTTCACATTCTATTTCGGTGTGTAGAACTGCTCCGTCTTCATGTAGCCTATTTGTTATGACGGCTGACGAGAAATGTGAAGCATATTTATGATGCTAGGGGGCTTTACTGCCTCCCCATACACCTTAGGTGTTGCTACTGATGGGTTGCGCAAGTGAAGATAGCATGTCCTGCTAACTTCCGCAAAGCTTTCCCTTCATGGGCATTAGAACTACCAGTGTATTGGCAAACCATTATCAGGCAATGTGTGTTTCAAAAAGTTTCCAAATTTGCGCCATGTCATGCCAGTTTCAGAATTACATGTATGAATGCTACAAGTAATAATACTTCTCACAACACCATTTTCTCATAAATATACAGCACAGCCTACTGTTTGCTTAAAAGAAGTCCGCAAGGATTTGTCTCTTAACCCCACGATTCTACGCTCGAGTAAGAATAACTATGAGAATAGCAAACCCTTTGCGTTTTAATCGGGGATGGCGTGCCCCTTCTCTATCCATTGTGGTGTGTAATGATAGAGTAGTTCCGCCTTGTCTTCAGTGCAGGAGTGTCCCATACGCCTGCAAACGCTAAGCCGACAGCACTTCTCAGCGCGACTCGCAGAATGACAGACAGATCGGGAAGAGCGAACGTCAGTCTGAGCCAATCCGTGATGACTTCCTCCATTTTTCCCAGTGGCGGAGGTAGATGAGAGAATCTGCTGCATACCCCGGCTTCTGGTGTGAATTTACTCTGATAAAACCTTTCGAACGGTCGGAAGATTGTCTGACCTAACATTTGCAATGATAATGGATATTGGATTGAATATATCCATTAAGGCATAACAACCACATCTAGTGAATGTGTTCCGGGATATCATTGATACTAGTCATTCTTGTCAAAGTTCTTCAACTTTTCTTCAAATCATCATAGCAAACAACTTCTTCAAGCTTCAAAAATCGTCTGTGCACCGAGCGAACTTGGAACGAGAAGACCGCCAGGAAGAGGACGTACTGTAGGAGCAGCCTTTCAATGACTTGGATGGAGGGCAAGCGCACAGCGCACTCACTCAGTCGTTGGATTAACTCGGCTTGGTAGCAGAGCGAAGGGAATTGCTAGGAAGGTGCAGCGCTGCAAAGGTCTCCCTTTTAAGATCTGATCCGAGTTTCTCATCTTGGCTACTCCGTCGGTCGTCGTCGCAAACGGCAGCCGTTCAGCTAAATAGAGCAAGCCCTCTTTAATGCGGAGGAACCCCTACAGTCTTGCGAGGCACGTCGACGGGCGGCTGGAGAATGGAACGGTCCTCAGCATTTCAATGGGCAACACAGGCGCGCTTTTATCCTAACGGGGATCTGGCGAACTGCGTAGGAATTTGAACTGTCTCAGAGTTGGCGTATTTGGATTTTTTACTAGAGCAAGGGAAAAGAAGAGGAAGAAGATAACGAATAGGAGTGGATTCTGAGCTCTTTTAAAATATATATATAAAATCGAATGGCATATCGCTTGAACGTGGAGGGGGATATGGGCTGCACAGGTTTGGCTGAGTTATATGGAGTGAAATCGAGCGCACCTTGCATCGAAATGATTTAATCGAAATCTAATGGGGCAAAGCAGAAGAGAAATATGGGAAAACATGAGATTTGAGAAGATTCGATTCCCCTGATCCTCGGTTTTCTGAGCAGGGCTGGCGTTCCTTCTTCAAGGTAAACTTTTAACATCAAAGTATTGTAAATTGCTATTGCATTGTGCTATTTCTTTGTCTGCCACACCACCAGTGATAAACATATTTGAGAATGCAAAGCCAACATTGTTGACAGCCCGAAAACAGAACGTTCCCTTAGAAACTGGGTGGGAATATTCTAACCTGTACCCCAGGTACATTACAAGGTCGTAGCATGTTCAAAATAGCTTTCTGTGTGATTGTCAACAGCGATTGCTTGCAGCATATACCAAATGTAGTATTAAGAATAAGAACATTTTCCTCACTTTAAAACTGTAAGTAGCAGGAAGATCCGAAATAGCTATTCTGATTAATTCAGTAGCATACACGATTCCTCTGTGTTTCTGTTCTCGGGTGATTTTTGCGGGTTGCTTCTGATGTTGTCCAAGAAGGTGGTGTTGGTCCGGGGGTGGGGGCTATAAATTCTTCTTGTGATGGTTGTGTGAGTGTGTGTGCACGCTGCTGTGTGTGTGTGTGTGTGTGTGTGTGTGTGTGTGTGTGTGTGTGTGTGTGTGTGTGTTTGTGTGTGTGCGTGCGTGCGTGCGTGCGTGCGTGCGTTCTGATGCTGGTGGTGAGTTAACATAGACACCCCTTTGTTTCTTCACATTTTGATGCGGGCTCGTCGACTATACAGTGTTTTCTCTCAGTATTGACTTCATCCAAGTGCATCTGTGATAAGCGTAACCTACAAAAAACGTGCAAGATGTGTGCCTTCCGCTTTGGCAGATGTTCAAACCACCACATAGGATTCAGAGGCGTCGTCCGGTCTTTTCCTACTTACAACGAGACTGATGAAATCCAAGTTGGTGCCAGAAATCTTGCCTGGCTATGTACCAAAAAATATTAGAGAGGAGTTCTCGCAGCCATCTTGATGGGCAATTAATACACAGTTGAGTTCCATGTTAGGTATCCTCAAGAGGTTGAGGATTTTTGTATGCAGTGTGAGGGGGTGGCGAGCTGAAAGCACAGAGGATACTTTGTGGAGGAAATGATTGGTCTAGCCTGTGGTATACAGTACTGACATGTTTTTGTAACAGCTATTTGACTATATGGCACAGTTGAAAAATCATTTTGCCAGCCCGCGTATTTTCCACGAAGACTGCCCATATAAAAGGTGTAAAACCTCTATCCTGCTTAGTTCAAAAAGAAGTCTTTTGGGCTTGTTAAAACAGCAAAAGTTTTGCAAAGCTGCATTAAATGCACCACAAAGATTTGTATCTTGTCGTTTGTGGATATAAAAAAACTACTTCAATCAAGTATGTTTAAATGATTCCAATAATGATAACGACAGTAACAATGAAGAGGGCAGAAATTGATGATTGGCTGATTACACATTGAGTAGGCCTATTGAATATAGAACTGATTATATTATAGGAGGGAAACTCAGTGGGGACATTTTATGCGTGTCGTCCTCCTAAGGAACACTTGGCTAACTAAGCTGCAGGACCGCTTCCGCTGGCTGGTGGTGCTATAATTCAATTTATGCTCCGCGCTGCAGTTGTGAGGAGATGGGCAGTGTCTGTGGAGGGAATCAGGGCGGGGGTGGGAGCCGCAGTTTTTGCTTTGCAGACAGGACAACGCTATTAAGGCCAAGTTGAAAAGAGCGCCACCGATGACTCTCAGCGGCGCATAATACCTTTTATTTATTTATTTATTTATTTTTTAAAAAGGGACATAAACAAAGAATGCCGTCTGTCTACTTCTCTCAGACGGCAGTGGCTACGAGAGCTTTCGCCAGCTGGCCGTGGCGACACAACGCAGGGTCCTTGAGACTTGTTTAATTACACTTGCTGAGCCCTATGGCATTACAAACTTGAGCCAAGGTGTCTGAGAGGACACGCACCCGATCACCCAGCTGTTCGCGTGACTGTTTTCTAAAGACTGAGTCTGACGTCTCAGCCAACGAAACAAATTCATCTTCTGAAGTCACCACACCCTTCTTTTAGTTCATATAGCTATAAAGTGCCCCTTTCTTTTTAGAGGTGCTGTTTGATTTCGTTGTGCTTCCTCTGTAAGGAGGATTTCTATCAAACCTGATTACAACGTAAACGACCCCTCTGTGGAGACAAGAATAGACGAATTTGACCCGTTTGTGGGCACTGATGGCAGGACTTCTCACGCATGTTTTCTAATGCGCTTTGCTGGCACCATGTCACAGTTGTGACAGCTGTGACTGTTGACAGATTTGGTTGACAAAACACTAATGGGCTCCGTCGCTTCACATGACCACTTAAGGGAACAATCGACCCCTCCGTTGAGAGAATGTGACCCAACCTTGCCTTGCTAACACATGGGTAATGTTAGTCGGGGTCACTTTTCCTTGTAGGCTACCCTACATTAACATTTACCGAGTGTTTTGGTGGTTACCAAATGTATCCATTGCCTTATGTTAGACGTATGGCAGTATTTTAGTTAATGCGTAGCCCATGTGTGAGATTACGCACTCGATCTGAGAAACGATGGCATCCAATTAGCACTTTTTTAAGAGGATGCACGTCAGAAGCTCCAAGTCGAGTTGCGTTCTGTGCAGCTGCTGTGATGCCGTGAAATGCACAGCCGTGGACAGTTTATTTCTGCCTGGAGACAGAGTCAGCACCACGGACAGCTCCCCGATTCACGCCTCATTCCCTCCTTGTCGTGGGCAGGACTTCTTACATAAAGCCAGCGCCCGAACCGCTGCCATGGCAGGCTTTCTTTTTAAGGTTTCGGCTCAGTGGTGAGGGAGCTCCGAAAATAAAGCCACCGCAGCCGCGCCACACTGAACAGCTGCTGCTGCAGAGAACACGAGGGGCACAACGCTCCCAAAAGAAGAGAGAGACAGCCGAAGAGCACGTAGATACAGAACTGTTCTACCCAGGGGAAAAGTCCTTGGCCTATTTGTATGTCTTGCCCGACACTATGACAACCCTCAGTATGGTTTCCTTTAACAATAAGAGCAATATAGGACGTTTCATAGTTATTCCATATATTAGCTATAGCCTACACTAATGGAATAGAGTGCATTTATGAACCTCTGAAATGGCTCGCTGTCCGTTTAAGTAGTGCTGGAGTGAAGTGATAGTCTTTGTCAATTAAAATAATCTCTTTTTTCAGGTACAGTAGGCAATGATACTACTCTGATTACTAGATCAACCAGTATAATCACAGCTAAGTAAGTGTCCTTACCAGCTGTATGCTACATGTAGGCTAGGCTATTTCTTTATCGATGCATGAATATTTTAGAGGGTAATATTTTAGAGGAGTTTTTCAGTGAGCTATTTTGTCAAGTGGTTAATTAGCTAGCTGTTTGATTCATTCAACTTGCAGGGTTACATATTGCACCAATTATCAGCGTGCCCACAAAGGACATAGGATAAAAATAGCCATTCAGAAAGCCAAGTTTACTTTTCCATGTATTCATTTGTTCTGGCAATGGTTTGCTTCAGCATGCTAAACCCCTCCTGCCCCTTTCCTGTGTGTGTGTAATAGTCCATGTTCGTAAACATCAAGTAGTCCAGACACTCCCATTTTCTGTGTTAAACATTTTCTTAATAATCCACCATGACTTGAGCTGAAGTTCAACTGCATCCTTGCCATCAGGGGCACTGTGCAGAGCTACACAAACCCCTTAACAATATTGGAACTGAAATATGTTCACATTGAGACCACACAGTCTGAAAGACATGACAACAGGGATGCAGCCAGCTGTGTGTTTGAGTCATTGATTCTCTTGGAGTTTTGATGGAGGGTAATTCCATTAGATCACATTTTACTTATGTATTTGAATTTTGTGTGTGCAGTATTTCTTCATATCTAGCAACTTATTTATTTGGCCCAACTGATATGTCTGAAACAGTCCTGACAGCACAACATTTAGGGTGGTGGGACGTGACATCAGCAAGACTAAGTGTACATGGAGAAATGATGAGTCAGAGGAGTCTGTTCCCTTCGCCTCTCGACATCCATCTAAAACACAGTCCAAGAGCTCAGGTCTGTCAGTGTCGTGCCGCATCCAGACACCTTAAGCACTGATCCTCAGAGAGCGGGAGAGAGGGTGAGGGTGGGTCTAATTGAAGGGAGTGCTGAGGATGTCAACATGTCACTGCTGGGCTTGTGTGTGTGTGTGTGTGTGAGGAGGCGGAGGACACACAAATCCTACGGTTTCGTCCTGATGGGAGGGGATTTGAGGGGTGCCAGTGGCGAGTGAGTGAGTGAATTCAGGGGGTGTTTGTCAGTGATAATGAGCTAGGGGCTTGTTTGGATCTTACCACTCTGTCAGCCACAAAAGCCAGAGCCAAAGTGTCAGTTATGAGGAAGGGGGGGGGGGGGGTAGTAATACCGGCCTAGTCCTCCTTACTATCACCAGGTGGGCCACAGAGCTAGTACTGTACAGCGGCTTACACAGGAGATAGCACCTGTGACCCTAGCAGAGACTAAAACAGAGATGTCAAAGAGAGAACCGAAGCAAGGGGGGAGGGAGACTGTTTTATTCCTCCTCCCAACACTGACTGATTCCCAGCAGGCCTTTGAAAGGTGGAAAAAGCCGTTATTTTCACAGCCGAGCCACTCGGATCATACGGGGCGTCCAAAGCTTTGGGAGCTGCGCTCGGAGACATTTATGGATCTGCCCGGCCCAAAGGTGCACAGGCTGGAGTTAGGAAGCAGGGCAGAGGGGCTGATTTTGAGTAATCGTGTGTGTTGGATCAGCAGAAACTCGTGAGAGGCCACAGGCAGTGCGAGGCACTCAGCTGACGCATATGGATTCCATCACATCACGCAGGCTTAAGGGCATCTTGGTTCATTCATTAATTAACCTCCCCGGGGGTGATGGACTTTGTTTGACTATGGTGAGCTTGTGTGGGTTTTTATGACTAATGTAGGGCTGCTCCATGCACATGCATGCATGCATGCATGCGAATATGCAGACATGTATGCAACATGCATGCACCCAACATGCATGCACAAAAGCATGTTATCCAGGATAGCGTCTACAGACACGCACACAAACAAACACATACATACACATACATACACACACACACATACACACACATAGAACCAGTTTTTCATTATGAGCATGAATGAAATCTCATCTTGCATCATCAGTGCTGGTCATGCGAAGAATTCCTGTGCATGACAACTAAGCACAGGCTTTCTTTAAAGTCCCCTGTGCCAGGATAATTGAATTGTCCCATCTTCTCTTTCACTCCACAAGCAGCAGCACCACCACCACAGCATACCAAAGCCATGCCTCCCCATCCCCATCCCCAGACGTCAACACTTGTATTGCATGCAGACAATTAGATGTTGCCTATTCCTGTATTGGCCCAGCCGCCTGAGGCTCGAGGCAGGCAGGAGAATGAAGGTGGATGTTGAGAGTCCACCAGGGCCATTACAGGAGAGGAATCAAGAAGAATTACTGCCGCAGTGTGAAGGTTTTTTCCCCCCTCCATCACGCATGTTGAATGGAATACAAAACACCTCGCCTCGCTGTCATTACATGCAGGCATCGTCACACAGAGAGAGAGAGAGAGAGAGAGATAGAGAGACTTGTTTTTTTCTTCTTTTTTTTCCTCTAAAGTGTGTTTAATTTAGTCGCTTTAATGGCTCACTCCACTCCTCACTTTGCCGCTGCTTGTAGAAATGTAAGTTGTTCATGCTCAGTTTTACATTGGTGAGTTTTTTTTCCTGTCATTTTCATAATGTACCTCTAATTAGGTATTAGTGATTTAACATTTCATTAATGACTTAGGTAATGAATGTCAGGAACATTAGCATTTTTTTTGCTTCGGTTCGCTTTGCAGTGTAGTGTTATGCAGATGAGTTGGTGTTAGACCTCATCTGACAAACCCTTCTGTCACACCTAACTGTGTCTTAACCTAGGCTCTCCAAATGCTACTTTGAAATTAGAATGTGACAATTAGATGAGGTTTGGAAGCGCTTTAGAAAATGTGACAACATTTGTGAGTCACTGAAAATAGAGCATACCCAACAGTCCACAGGACAGCAGTCGTCACATTTAACTGGTTTATGTTCCTTTCAAAACACAGACTTGTCCAAAACAGAAAAACTGAATTCATCCCTCATTGGGAATTGAGAAAACAACACATTCCTGTAAAATAGTGAGTAGTGTTATTTATTTATTTATTTATTTTGTTCTTGCTTGGTTGTTCCCTTTGATTGATCAACTTGTTTGGGTCTAAGCAGAGAATACAATATCATTAGGTTGAGAAAACTCATCAAGCAACAAAACAAGTAAACAGAATTCTTTATGGCTTCGCTTTTTGCTGCAACCTTCAGTACTCTAAGTCCTGCACACAGGCTACAGTGTGGTAGCGTGACACACTCACTTAACAGAAAAGCTATTTTACATGCGCTGTATAGATGTACACATTCTGCAGTCCTGCATTCACAGCACTTTCTGTAGTTAGCATGCATTGCTATCACAGTGTACCACAACTACTGTTGATTTCAAAGCCAGTGTCATCCCTCAGACTAATATCTCACAGGCAAATGAAAATGAGCTGCTTGGAGCTACAGGAGTCGAGGGGGGGGGGGGGTCAGGCTAACAGTATGGATCCCTTTGCCATCATTGGTTTAGGCGTGTGCGTTGTGACTTCAAGTGCATAGCCCTGATGGTCTGCTCTTTGCACAGAGGCCGCGGCTAAGCCGCTAAATGCTATGGGCGGCGCTGAGGGCCGAGGCCACAGATGTGTGTGCCTTTGTGGCCTGGGCCACGCTGGAGCTCTGCGGGTGATTGCGTTTGAGGGACGGGCCCTGGGGTTGCTCTCCAGTGTGCTTATGAGATTACTATGAACAGGTAAGGCCACACTCACAGCATGGCCTTAATCTCGGCCATGGACATGGACACACACACACACACATACACACACACACAAAACACACACAAGCACGCACGGACACGGGAATGCTCATGCACAGACAAACACACAGTGGCATGCACATACAGTATGTGCACGCACTGTCACACACCCTCTCTCAGACACACACACACATGCATGCACACACACACACACGCACGCACACACACAGGCCTGTTCACACACTCGGGGAAGATAGGATATGTGACACTTTAAACAGAGCCCGGCACACTCATGCCTAAGCTATTTAGCTGGCTTTGTCAGCAACAAAGCAGGCGGATTTACAGCTTCCTCTTTTGCAGCCCCCCCCCCCCCCCCTCCCCCCAATTCCTCTCTCATCCCTCGGCTTTCATTGTTGTCCATGGCACAATACAAGGCAAATAAAGGCAAAAAAGACCCATATGTTTATACGTAAACACACTGCGCAGTCACCTCCGAGTCAGGACAGCATTGAAGCAGCACAATGTCTTCTGTTCCGTGTTGCTCACGGTCGGTCGTGGCTACTTTGGTTTGTACTCCATTACCTGTATGAGGTAGTAATTACCGTAACAATGCACCTGTGTGGGGACAGAGGGATTATATTGTTATGCGTTTAAAAAGAGTCTTTTGTTCACACCTGAGCGAACAGCGGCGCTGTGTGAGGCACGCGAGACGAGATGGGATAAGAAGATAAGGCTATAAATCGGGGGGAGATTAAGTGACATTCGATCGAGCCAGCCATGAGCCAATCCAGACTGAGAGGGGTGCCAGTCAGAAGACTAAACCCCGTTTGCTCACACAGACAAGGGATGACAGTCTGGGGGGGGGGGGGGGGGGGGCTAGAG
>JASCQY010000036.1:7849847-7862735 GCA_030264315.1 Sardinella tawilis
CGGTGTTGTATGTCTAACCTTTAGCAAATGTCTCACTGTCTAAACCATTGATAAAAGTCAAAGTTATCTATAGAAGCAGTATAACATTTGGATAGTCCTCGTTATGGCTAGCAAAATCCATTGCTTGTTTTGGAAGTGCTGTCTTGCAGGGAAATAGTGTTTTTTTTTTTACACAGCCCACGCAGCTCAAGTTTCTTCAACCAGCTGTATTGATGCATGATGCAAATGATTCACACCCACTTTTTCCATCATCATCCCCTATTGAGTTTTCCAATTTGTTTTGTGTCTCTCACAGAATGATCCCTCCCACCAGCAAAAACTTCCTGGTGAACAATCTGGCGGCGGGCACTCAGTACGACCTGTGCGTGCTGGCCATCTACGACGACGGCATCACCTCGCTGACGGCGACGCGCGTGGTGGGCTGCGTGCAGTTCACCACCGAGTCCGAGTACCTGCGCTGCCACTTCATGCAGTCGCAGTTCCTGGGTGGCACCATGATCATCATCATCGGCGGCATCATCGTGGCGTCCGTGCTCGTCTTCATCATCATCCTCATGATCCGCTACAAGGTGTGCAACTCCAGCGACTCGGCCAAGGGCGGACGCATGGTCACCACCAGCATGCACTCACAGACCAACGGCTCGCAATCGCAGGGCTGCACCGTCACGCCGTCCGTCTCCAAGCAGGCCATGACGCCGGGGAAAGATGGGGTTGATGGAGGAGGAGGAGGAGGAGGAGGAGGAGGGGGAGGTGGTGGAGCCGGGGGCAGCCAGAAGGGCCCCCCGCCGGACACTCTGACCCACTCGTCGGAGACCAGCACGTCTCTGGCCGAGTGCTCCACCGCTACCTCGCAGCTCAGCCAAGGCTGGACCACCACCGGCACGTCGTCGGGCACGCTCAAGAGCAAGCGCAAGGGCGCCGCGCCCAAGCCCGCCGGCGGTGGCGCCCCCGCCTCGGCCTCTTCCTCCGGCACCACCGCCGCCGCCGCTGCCAAAGCTGCCACCGCAAAGAGTCCGGAGCCCAGGGTGGAGGTGCTGCTGAATGCGGAGACGCAGCAGAACACCAACCGCAACAACTCCACTGCCCTGCAGCAGCCGCCACCACCCATCATGGCGCCCCTGGTGGCGGGCGGGGGAAGTGCGCCGCCCTCACACCCGCCCCTCCCACTGCCCCCCGCACGCTTCAAGGACACGCCCATCCTCCGCAGGGTCCACCCGAGGCCCTCAGCCTCCAAATACCTGACACTCCCCGTGGAGGGCGCCAAGGCCAAGCGCAGGTTCTCGCTCAACGAGGACCTCTCCAAGCACCACTGCTTCGTGGGCTCGGCCAAACTGGGCCACGTGTGGTCGGGCAAACGGAGCCTGTCTATGAACGGCATGCTCCTGCAGCCGGACGTGGAGAGCGGGAAAGCCGGTTACTCCAGCGCAGAGTGGATTCTTGAGAGCACTGTGTGAATGTAAACCGAGTGGGGCAGAGTGTTTGCCGATCATGTTTGTTTGTGGATGTGTGTGTGTGTGTGTGTGTGTGTGTGTGTGTGTGTGTGTGTGTATGTGTGTATGTAGGTATGTATGCACGTGGTGCTATGATAATAATTGTGTGTATGTGTGTTTGTGTGCGTGTATGCTGTGTTTTGCATCATTTTTATTTCCCCCCTTAACCCTGAAAAGGATTTATCTGTCTATTTTTTTGTCTTTTTTTATTTTCATGGAAAAGCAGCAGTCGGAAGAGGCCTGACTAATCAAACACACTTTACTTTTTCTTTCTTTCTTTTTTCTTTTGTTTTGTTTGGTGTTGGAATCACCTCTCTGCGGGGCACTGTTGCCACAGTCCAGTAGCCTTGGCACGTCTCACTCTCACCTCCATTTCAAACCAATGACTGGAGAAGAAGAAATGCTTTCACATTTTCTGTACTTAGACTTTCTATACTTACCTTGGCAAGAGAAAAAAAAAAGCATTGGTGCCTTCCTTTGCATAACAGTTGTCCTCTTGCCAAGCCCCAACCAAGAAATGAGTTTCGCACAGATCAAGGAAATGTGGTATCAAGAGGAACCAGAAAGATTTCACAAAAAGCCTTTCTACTCAAGGAAATAAACATTTCCTTCATACTATAATGACACAAACACACACAGACACAAGTACAAAAAAGAACGATTATCAAAGGACTTATTACAGGACCTGTTATTAAATTCATATTTTTTAAAGAAAAAAAAAAGTATTCTTTTCAGTGACGTTGATACTGCCTTTGTTTAAAGGCAATGAAACCATGTACAGGATGACAACATCTGCTGTGTTGTTACGTTGTGTAAAATAAAAAAAAAAGAAATAAGTATAAAAAACTGGTGTTTCGATGATGTCAAACATACAATGCTGTCTTTCAGTGAGAAAATCCCCACATTTGATTATTTCTAATGTATATAATCTGAGACAGCTGCAGAGATGTCTCCCAAACGGAATACTCCTCCTATATTTTATGACTTTAATCTCTGTGGAAGAGTGTGCAATGGTGCAACGTACACACAGTCTTATTTGTCCGGGAAGCAGCGGAAGAGATGGAGGCTTTCGTGCTCATCCATCCACTAATACCACGCCACAGAGACGCAGTCTGCCAGCTGTGAGAAGCATTACAATGCGTGCAGCCATCACTGTGCGGGGAGGACAGAGACGGCGGCCGTAACCTTTGCCATTCCATCAAAGCCCTAAGAGCAAGTTTGCAGCTACGCATATGCAAGCAGTTGCGGCAGTTCAACAGGCCATCCTAGGGCAGATTCTCAGCTGCACAGTGAGAACAGATTGCAGATTTAGAACACTCAGTGACTGTCTATAGACAGTGGAGTAGATGCACTGTGCACTGCCCGTTTGCCTTTGGCCGTGAGGGATTGCAAAACTCATTGGATTTGCATGCAGATTTTGATCCTCTCCGTATGACCAGTCTAGGGCAGCCAGAGTCGTAAGGTCTGACATTCAATCAATTCCCACCAGAAGACAACTACTAAACCCAACTGAGTTATTCGAGTCATGTTAGATTTTATTCGTATTTAGGCTACTGTTTAATTGTAGTTGAGTCATATTGATCTCATATACATTCTGTATAATCAAAAGCTTCTTGGTTCAGGGTGCAATCGTCTGCTGTTACTTAAGTCGGTGTTTGTGAGTGATCATGAGACAAACAGTCTGATTGTCACAGTGTTTGACACCCTTCATGACCTTCTTTAGGCCTCCTTAATCCCTAAACACTTAATGGTAAGTAGCTTTAGAGAGGATCTTCCCCTCTCTTCCTCCTCCTCCTCCTCCTCCACATATGCTCATGGTTAGGGGTGGGATGATACACGTGCAACCCCTACTTGTCTCCCTCCACGATACACACACACACACACACACACACCCACACACACACAATCAGGCGCACACACAGATATGCACGTACGCTTACACACACAAACTGCTCCCAAACCCATTTTCTTGTCTCCATGGATGAGCAAGAAGACTCATTCAGTCCTCTAGGGCTGCTGTGTGTGTGTGTGTCAGGAGCATCCGAAATGCAGTGGCTGACAGCCATGAGATTTTAACAAGCCAGACTTCTAATTATTTAGCCCCCTCTCCACCCTCCTCCAACCCAGTGCCTTATTCTCTCTCTCTCTCTCTCTCTCTCTCTCTCTCTGTCATTCTATCATCTTGTTTTCTTGTAGGGAAGCTTCCCTTAATGAGCATGTGCCAGCTTGTGGGAAGGACAGAGGAAAAGAGGGAGGGAGAGACGGGTGGTGAGAAGGAAAGGAAAAAGAAGAGAAGAAGAAGAGAAGGGAAGAGAATAGAAGAGAGGAGAGAACACATGAGATGAGAAGAGGAAGAAGAGGCAGAAGATGGAGGGAAAGAGTCAGATGGTCTCACAGGAGAGTAAACGAGGGCATTGATTTCCCAGTGAAGCAAGTTCAATTTGTCCACACCCTGATCTATTGCACGGCTCAGAGGCAGGCAGGCAGGCAGGCAGGCGGGTGGGTGAGCATGATGAGGGCTAGGGAGATCCCATTAAGACAAATGCAATGTGCAACGCACTGGCTACATGCATGGCCTGCACACGCAATAGTGAGTTTGTTATGCAGTACGACCTGCAGTGCCCATGCGGAATTGATGAAAGCATCTATAGGGTAAACACAAACATAAACATCAACATGTGTTGACATTGGCATGCGGAGCAGGATGAAAGCTAGGTGGTCCTGAGCTATAGCTGACATGAGCTGGTTCATTATAACAGCAGCATTGCTTTTTGATCATTCAGTGTGTCTCTTCCCGTGAAGCGGAATTCACCAAGGACCGGATCGAATGCTGGCTGGGCTTAGACTCTCGTGAGACTTGCTAGTTTTGCCCTACTGATGATGTTCTGATGGTGCGATAGGATGGGCATGTCCTCCTCTTCTGCTGCTTGTCTAGTCCAAACGGCATGAAGGAATACGACGATATGCTATGATTTCCATTCCATCCTATTCCATGCATTGTACATACAGTATGTGAGCCTTTGTGTTTGCATGTATGCATGTGTGAGTGTGTGTGTGTGTGTGTGTGTGTGTGTGTGTGTGTGTGTGCACCGTCACATAGTATGTCTGTGTGTGTGTGTGTGTACATGAGTGCACATCTGGGCATGCGTGCTTGGCTTGGGATTTGTGTCTTGTAATCTTTGGTGCAATGGACACTGTCTTGCCGCCACGCCAGAAGACGGGATTTAGACATATCTTAGCGGTCACATCATAATGAGAGATAATCAGATTATCCTCATATGGGGAGCATAGACTGAAACACCGAAACACACTCACACTTTAGAAAAAAAAAACAAAAAAAAACGCCAGGTAAGTCATCCTCGCTGGGCAATGCTGTAAGGAGGTCTCCAAAGGACAAATGACAGTTAGGGTTAGGTTTGAATGGTCAAGTCCTCAAAACCTAAGTTGACTTCTAGTGCAACAGATTAGAGAAGAACACGGCAATTGACATACATTAAAGCTGCTCAGCATCATTGGCACAGGACAATGTCATGGACATGTGGGAGCCGTGCTCTGTAACATGCATGTGCTTTATACCACACATAATGGTCCTTAATCCATCGTCTCTGTGTTTTTCCCATTTGTGATGAGAGTCATTAGAAAGGATTTGAGAGAATTACAAGACCATACCATACAATACCATGGCAACAAAGGCATGTAGGTAATGTTAAACCTAATCTGAATTCTTCATTGCAATCACTGGAAAGGTTTTTTTTTTCTATAGTAGAAAATAAATATAGTCAGGATAATGACAGTGAAGTAGTTGTAGTTTCTGACAGACAAGCAGTTCCATGCCAGAAAGAGCTGGTAGATACAAAGTGCTTTAAAAGCCCTTCATGTGATCTTCAAATAGAGATTGGTCATTTAAGGTCATCATGAAAAAAAACTACACAATGAATACTTTGCACAAATACTGTACATTTAATGTCTCACAAATGGCAGTGCTATTATAGACAGCAGACTGCAGCAGTAATCAGACTTTCATTGAGCTGCTGGGGACAGCAAGCATAAATAAACAGTCCACAATCGATCCATTTCTGTTGTTTTAATAAATCACAAGGCATGGTGAAAAGTAAAAGTGAAGGAATTATAAAATCAAAACAAAAGCAAAATAAAACATTTTAGGGGGTTAATATTATCTAATGAGCTACTGCTGGGGATTTTCACATGGCTGTTGACAGTTTGTCATTCTCAACACCTCATTCAATTTGCATGTGCTTTGCATAGATTACATGACTCTACAGGTCTTAGATCAAATACACGCGGCAGGTGCTATACTGTACCATGCAAGACGACAATCTCATGACCTCTTAAGTCGATGCAAGCAAATAATCTGGCCACAAAATAAGGTTTTATTATTCTTTGCCTGGTGCAGCTGTAGGCCTGCTGCACATGTAGTCTTCCTTGTGTTGTCATAGTGCTAGTCTTCCTTGTGTTGTCATGGTGCTAGTCTTCCTTGTGTTGTCATGGTGCTAGTCTTCCTTGTGTTGTCACAAAACAAATGGAAGGCACTTATATGAATAATAAATATCTATTCTATGAAATACTTCTGAAATATTGAAACATATAAAACACACAGAAGCATGTTTATGTTCACTTACCAGTGCAGCTTATGTTTTTTTTTTTCTCACATGCTTCTTCATTTGGAAACCTGAGTACCAGTTCACCTGAGGTTACCAGACAGTAGAGTTTAATACAAACTCTGACTACCACAGCGTCAGCAGCCCTACTGAGAGATGCATCTTCAAAAAGCTCAGCCGTCGCGAAAATGAGCCTCAATAATGAATTAGCTGGCTAGCAGACCTGCGCTACACAGGTAGGTTTTGATCATGGAAAGCTGAGGCAGAGAGGTTTTAAGGGGACAGCAGGAGTGGGGGAAAAAAAGGTTGGCTCACAAACCACAACACAGCAGTTTTCCAAACACCGCCAAAGTAGCCTGGAAAGTATTGTGAGATTAGAAAGGTCTCCGACGGACTTTGGTTGCTGCTTTAACAAGGTTCCTAATGGTGTGACAGTGGGACTGCAGAGTAGTTTGTATGTTGGAGAAAAGAAGCTGGCTTAGTCAGACTTTCGTCCCTTTGTCACTCACCTGATTAAGCTATGAAACACATATTATAATGTATTTCATAATTCCCTTGAGACTTTTAGAAAAGGTAGTCATGCCCGTGGGAAATGTGCTTTTTCATACACTGTGATAACATGGTCTGCAGCAGGTTAGCAGTGTGCTGCTGTGCATTCAAGTGCCTAATATGGCATGCTGCTTGTGCCACACAACACACTGAGGGCTGTTTCCCTTGTTAAAACATTCCTTCACTCATTCATTTGCTGACTGACATGAATGCAAACAAACATGTGGCATTTCAACATACAATATGCATTGCGGCAAAGAGCAAATTGAGAGAAATGGCAATGATTTTAATTGTCCAATCATGAACAAAATAATCACAGTTTAACAGCGCGGTCTTTGCATATTATCAAACATGGGAAAGATATGTCATGTTTTTGTAATTCGGCGAAGGAAACCATCTGGCCCGTTTTCAAAAATGTTTTCGAGGGGCGAGTCTGAAAGGCTCTCGGGCAGGCTGCACTGTGTGCTGATACATGGGAGGGGGACTTGTGGCGAAGCACAAGCCATCTGCACTCAGCTAGCCTTATAGAAGCTCCCTACGTACTGTAAAATATGCGCTCACATGCTCACAGGATTTCATGTAATGCATGGCAATATGCTACAAAATTACAACCTCCTGCACACTAGCATATTCAGACTCTATCACTGTGGCGCTGCTCTCTCTCTCTAATATACATCTACTCACATTTAGGCTACACACACACACACACACACACACACACACACACACACACACGCTATCTCTCTGACACATATGCACACACACACACACAGAGAGAAAGAGACTATCATCCATGCCAATAGGGGCATTAAAGCATGTAGCAGCAGTCAACTCTATTCATTAGCATATGGCCTGTCACAGGGCTACGCATTTCACACCTTTTGTCCCAAAATCCGTGGGTCGCTGCCGCACGCAGGGATTAAAGGACATGCAGGGTGACGGGGCAATTAATTTCAAAGTGACAGCCGCATTTCCAAAATAAGCAATTAGCCATTCTCTCTTATGGCCCATCTGTCTGGGCCTTCATCCTCTTAGCCAGGGAGTTATGCGCCCCGGACCCCTCTGCCTGCTGCAGGACCTCCTGGCCAGCAGATTAACACTCATGACATGCTGATGGGTGACCCTCTTGATCCTCTCTTTGCAGACAATGAGCTGGTGGCTTGACTTATTTATTTTTTTTCAACTTCTTTCTTTTAAACCATGGGTGCTATATTCTATAAATTTCCTCTTTTCTGTAAACTTATACTGTACTCCTGCAAATAAGAATGGATGATTTGTGAGGTCATGAGTTTATTATTTTTGATCTTGAGGCTTTGAATCCATGACCTAGATGTTGCTTGGCCTACCAGATTACTTCAGCACAATCCTAAAACCAGTCAAGTATATTAACTAGGCCTACAGTATGTCTTAGTTAAAATCCAACACAGATAACTAGTTTTATAACACAAGTGTACAGTGGGTGTTAGAATTCAGTTGTATACATAGATTTTATAATTCAGGTGTATAGTTTTCCGCACATACTGTATTTTAAGAAGGCAAAGCCATCACTGTACCAAGTGTGACTGCTGCCAGAACTGGCGATGCAGGGATCATTTTGCATCCCTATCTTTGGCTGTCAAAATGCATAATAAAAAATAACATCCACATTATACGTCAACATACTTAGCGAATTTAATCATCATCACATCATCAGGACCTGTTCAAAACTCATCAGGTGTTGGATCCATGACCTGCATGATGCTTTGTATGACTAAATTACCATGCAGCAGAATTTGAGAGGGCATTTTTGCTGTGAGAGTGTCTAACATTACGAATGGTTGGATCATGATAGCCAATTCTGGTGGGTATAATTAAAATCAAATGAAGAGAAGAAATTACAGATAACTGCAGAACTCATTTGGACTGTGTTAAGCAAATGCTAATTTCTGACAAGTGAATAATTCAAAGTTGCAAAGAGGGCCTTATCGTGGCTAAAAATGAGTCTGACTAACAGATGTCAGTTCCTTTCGTAGTTTTCTACTGTAAACATGCATATGAGTGAAATGTAATGAACTCATTCATGGTCTCACACCCAAGCTGTAAACACAGGCCATGTACCATATTTTTTGACATTCCTGACAAATCATGCATGCATGATTCTTCGAGTGCAGTGGAAGCCAAGCATAAAGTCTAGTATGTGTCAGGAAGTGTTCCACAGATCGCTTGTCACTGAAGGTCATCAAAAACAGATGCTGCTCCGCTATCATCATCTCCGCTAACAGCTGCACCCTGGCATCATGGCACGTCTGGTGCTTCGGAGGGGATAGCTATCAAACATGATTGGCGCTGTCAATAATCCTAGAGTGTTCACCGCCAAACAATTAGCATTAGAGCAGAGCATGGGAGTTAGGGTGGAGAGGAAATGGCAGCATTAAATGATCTCCATTTGACATAGAACTGGTGGCACGACTAAAGAGGCCAAGCCGAGCTGGGTAATACAGAGGATGGCTCACTGGTGGACAATAACCACGGATTGGACCATCACTACAGTACTGGACTAATGGGAGAATGACTAGCCTATACTGTATGTGTTTCACAGGGTCAAATCTCAGCAGCTGATAGTGAGTTTATGTGTTGATGTTAGGAACCCTATTTGCAACTCTGTCAGTCATGTAGTGGCAATATGGCTTACAAAACAAATAGGCCTAATAATAATGGTAACACTGCATTTTAAGGTTCACTTATAAGCCACTAATACATGCCTAATTAATGCTTGTATTAGTGACTTGTAAGGCATGTGTTTGTCAATATCAATCATTTGTTAGACGTTTATTCACAAATTACTTGTTCATGATATATTAGGCCTATATTCTTGGCACAATCTCAATAATGACTTAGTAAGTCATGATCTCTACTTACTAAGTAAGTGTCCAAAGAGAATATGTATAACCTACTAGTATACTGTCTGAATACTGTAAATCACAGATAGTGGCATATTCAGACAGTATACTCGTACAACAACAAAAAAAACAGTTATACCTCTTCAATGATATTTACAAAAGATAGTGTATTTAAAGGAACAAAATCCAAAACTACAAGTGCCTATAGTGTCCAAATAAATCCCAATTGAGTCTTTTTGATTAAGAATAACTACTCCTGAAAATAACTGCTCCTGAATAAGCCCCTCACTGAGCAAAGCATACTGAGATCATAATTCATACACAACAACTAGCTTACTAACTATGAATAAGCAGTAATTAGGAGTTTAAAGGAGAAATTCTAGTTAATGGTCTACTATGGGAAGAATAAGCTCATGTAGGATAAGGTATTTATAAATTACTTGTACTGTAATGACTAACAAATGGAGAGTTCAGTATGTTATTACTTTGTAATTTGCTTGATAGTAAGTTGCTAGTTAAAAGTAAATATGTGTACCTTAATCTAAAGTGTTAAAATCTTTCTTCATTGTATATCATTAAACATCAATATAGGCTACGAATGAACAGTAGTCTATACTGTATAAGGTCTTCATATGAAGCCTCCACTTACAAATCAGCAGGCCAATAGACAGAGAGAGAGAGAGAGAGAGAGAGTGAAGAGAAAGAGAGAGAGCAACTGAGAGGCTGAGAGGTAGTTCAAGTCATTAGTGCTTCCACGGTAAACCCCCCCTGCTCTCAATCACTGCCACAGCACCACCACACGTTCTCAACACATAACACAAGCTGGCACTCTCGATTTCCTGCTCGTTTTCTCCCGAAACAGATCGATGCGCTCCTTGGCCTGTCCGGCACTTCCAGATCATCAGCGAAGGGGAAGCAAGACGATTGAGGGGCGGTAAAGAGGAGGGGAGAGAGGTGTTTATTGGGATCTCATATTGCTCTGGGACCTGAGCACTGTATGACTGAGCATGGAAGGTCATTACAGACGGATCTATCCTGAGCAACGATCCGACAATATATATATATATATATATATATATATATATATATATCTCAGGTGAGCCGCTGTGATGGATTATGATCCATTTGTCAAGCTTGAATAGTTGGGAGACTGTTAGTGTCCAGCAGCAGGGTGGTGCGTTAGCGTAGCCTGTCAAATTTGAAGTATAGAACAGAACAACAAACACAGAGAGGTGACTAGGAGATGTTTTACAAGGAGGGAGAGATGGCATGTGCCCTGCGTACCCAAGTATGTATGTGTCAGGGCCCCGGTGACAAATTTGTATTTCTTTTCTTCTGAAATGTGTTTTTTGCCCCCTCCCTCATTCCTCCTTCCTTCCTCCCTCCTTCCCCCCACAGCTGGGTTGAGCTGAGGTGGCCTGAAGAAATGCAAGCGCTGGGACAGCCACAGAAGTTCAGTGCAGCCCCATGCAGAATACTAATGAGATGAACTCCAGTCAGCAAAAACAAAAGCAGTTTTCTTTACATAATAATGAACTTATTGTGTCGGCACTGGGTGGGATTATTTCACGTGGGATATCACACTTTACATTTGTTTATATTTATGGCTGTTTCATTTTATATAATAAACAGTGCTAAAATAAATCAGCTTATGTTAATCCTGGATATAGAATGTATGGTGTTGTTAGCGTGTGACTTGACCATTTAAAAGCGAAGTCTGTAAGGGTGCCGGAAGCGGCATGGAACATGTGTGTAGTAGGTGTGTGGTCTAATCTACTGTACATGTGTTCGAAATGAAAAAAGACCGAAACCGTGTCTGCAGTGTGAATGAGGCTGAATTCTGAAAACTCTCGACCAGAACACCTCTTGTCTGTTTCATTCAGTGAATTGATCTTCAGTCCTCTAACTGGTCATTCTTTATGTTCATAAAGACAGTCTAGACGCAGATCATATGAAACTAATGAATTCATACCTCTATTTTGATCAACTTGTTGCTTGTTTCCACCAGAAATGGTCAGAATTATGACATCTCTGTAACAGGGACACCAAACTATAGCAAGGTGTCATTGATATAGTGCAGTTTCTGTTGCCCAGCCCTATGATATACTGTATCTCATAGACTTTAACCTAAGGCAATGCCCTACTGTGACCAAGACTGAACTTAAAACCCGGTCTTGTACTGAATCATAGGTGCTCTGCCTGCGAATAACTTGTCCTCAGAGAGATTCCGATCAGCCATTCCCTCCAGGTCACAACCCAGTCAAGTAGACTAGTTTTTCAAGCTAGAGCCTGCGGCTGGATCCTCAGCTTGTCCCGAGCTCTTTCCAATCACAGGTACTCAGAGACATTTTGAATGTGTCCTCAGGATACCATCTCATGAACTGAGTTTTGCAGTACACACCCAACTCTGAGGATAAAATATGTGTCTAGATTGAGTCATATTTTTGTAGCAAGTGCTTCTGAGACTTTTGGATTGTCTCTGCAATGGGACAACCATGAAAGTTCACTCAGATTTTATTTAGCATCCTGTTGATATACAAGCACAACATAGATACATTATTGAAGACAGATACTGATAGCAATTACTGTATTTAATTCATAGAGATGTCATAGATGATTTTATGCTAAGTATTTCCTTGACAACTTTACTATTGGCTGGCACCACTTTACAGTATGTTCATGTTATGATGCATACAGTATCCAGGGCTGTATCTCTTTGGGACAGTCGTTGACTGTGTTAACAATCAAATCCAACCTACCTCAGGCCTTGTGTTGGGTTGTGCCTGTGAGGTCTGGCCCTAGGTTTATTGTCACTGCAAGTGCCAGCTTACATTGTTAACTTCGAGCCAGAAGTCATATCTTTAGTCCACTGTCATTTTCCTGCCTTTCTTGAGCTCAACAAAGCCAGAACCTTAAAATCTCCTCAGGCAACTCAAAGGCTTGCTGTAGCTATTGTCACCATAATTTGTGGTATTAGATTTTTTTCATGTGTTAAAAATGTACCTGGTGAATATCATTTAAAACAAGCCTTGTCATTGGCAATCATATTACTTTTAAGGGCTTTACAGTACACAGTATCCTGTGGGTACCCTGTAGGATAGTATCCTGACCTTACACCATCAGTAAAGCCAAGTTACAGGGCCGGCCCAAGGCATACGCGAAATATGCGGATGCTTAGGGCCCCCACGCCACCAGGGGGCCCCGCAGCACTTAGTAATTTCAATATTTTTAGATTTATAATTGTGCAAAATTAATTATTTGCCAAGGCAATTATAGTAGGCATATTTATCTCGCTAAATACTATAGCAAATTCGGTATGAATAACCACACAAAAGCGCCTGTTTCATCATA
>JASCQY010000036.1:8006797-8020811 GCA_030264315.1 Sardinella tawilis
TGTGTGTGTGTGTGTGTGTGTGTGTGTGTGTGTGTGTGTGTGTGTGTGTGTGTGTGTGTGTGTGTGTGTGTCTGTCACAATGAAAACTCACAGCTAGTTTTAACTGAGATCCTCCTGTGTTCACCCTTCCCTTGTCGTTTGTTGATTGAAAGGCACATTTAATATTAATGTAAAAGTAAAATGTCAAATAACACATTTCTTTGACTGATTTATGTGAATTTTATGTGAGATGTCTCCCCATGGTACAAACAAGCCTATTTAGCATTATATAACATGGATACAAAAACATTTCAAATTATGTTTCTTCATTACATTTGAAATAAAACAAACTGTCCATGGTTCTCTCTGAGTCACCATTTAGACTCTATTAATGTCCAATGCTTCTGTCAGTTCTTTCTCCAAACAACCTGACTGCCAGATCAGTTTTCTCTAAACTATTTTCATTTAACTTTAAAGCTCACTCAAGTGTATTCCCTTCAAAAGGCAGGATTATGAGATTCAATATCCAAATCATTTCAATTATCAAGTAGGAAATGAGAAACATAATATTGCTCTGGTTAAAATATCATTTCTAATGACTATATTAACCTAATAAAACATCTCATCACTGCAATCTGATCCTTACACAGCCCACCCATGCAGCCCCCTATAGCTCCCCAGCCCTGGGCTCTGCATAACAGAGCGCCTGGTGGTGTGTGTGTGCTCACTTTCGGTGGCTCCATGTTCATTTCAAAGTGAGGAAGTAATATGAGAGTTCAAGGGAGAGGGGGACAGGTAATGAGATGAGAGCCGCACCAAACTGTCTCTTCTAATTAGCCTCCAGGAAAAAGCATGCATTCAATATTGCTTCTGACCTTTCCGTCACTATTTTGTGTGTGTGTGTGTGTGTGTGTGTGTGTGTGTGTGTGTGAGTGAGTATATGTGTGTGTGTGTGTGTGTGTGTGTGTGTGTGTGTGAGTGTATATATATGTGTGTATGTGTGTGTGTGTGTGTGTGTGTGGTGGAAGACAGACTCCAAGGATATTTAATTTGACTCAGATAACTCTGCATGGCACTGGGGGAAAATACTTGTTTGCTCCAAAGGCACAAGACCAAAACCACTGAGTGAGAAACCCGTGGGTAGACTGGGTAGACTGTTTGTCATTTGCACTGGTGTAGTCTTAAATATGAGCAAAATATCAAGCTACATCTATTTCCATCATCGAAAATGACAGAATTAGCACCACAGAACTGCATTACAAGGTGAGGCAAAAACAAATGGCTTCCTCAAAAATGTATTTATTTACGGTTCAGTGGCTAGACTTCACACAGTAATCACGAGAACAAATCATTTCCAAAGAGTAATGTTCAGTGTGTTTGTGCTAATTTGATTTGCTCAGCTGAGGCATCCCTGCTGTTTGTGGGGCTTTACTGACTCCTGTAGGATAGCTCCTTACATTTCACATGGGTGCAGATGGAGTGCTTTTACATCTGTTGCTCTCATCACCTGTGCACAGTGCATGATGGATTAGCCTTCCCATGTTTTTCTTGTTTCTCTGTCTTTTGTTTTTGTTTTTGTTTTTCAGGTTGTCAGGTGGTCTATTTTGTTCTCAGTTTCTCATTAGTGTTATGAAAATCTGTCTGATTCTCCATTTGTCTTATATACCATTCAGAATTGACTTTAAGATCTTGTTGATTACATATAAAGCTCTTCACAACTGAGGACCTGATTACATTAAAGACCTGCTAATTCCTTACTGTTCCTGTAGACCACTCAGATCTACCAACCTGTGCCTTTCAACTGTCCCTGACTGACTTGCCACCAGGGGTGACCGCTCTTTTGCAGTTAGAGCTCTGGAATAGCCTCCCTTTAAATATTAAATCTTCCCCATCAGTGTCTTTATTTAAAACTAACCTCAAGACCTACCTATACAGAAAGGCTGTCGTAAATGAGTGATTGATCCCTTCAATTATATTTTGTTTATATTTCTATTATTTATTTATTTATTTGTCCGTTTGTCTATTTGTTTGTTTATTTAATTATTATATATTTTTTATGTTATCATTACTGTTTTCTTTTCATTAAGAATTTATGATAACCAGATATGCTTTTTACTTGTATTGTGTTTACCTCCTGCTTTGTTTATATTTGTTTATTTTTTATTGCAATTAAGCACTTTGTGCTCTGTGCTAGAAAAATGCTATACAAATAAATGTTGTTATTATTATTATTATTATTATTATTATTATTATTATTATTATTATTATTATTATTTTATTATTATTATTATTATTTTTAATACACTAACGTTGCCTCACTGGCGTAAGAATGATAGGAAGATGAGGAGAAATTAAAACCACTGAATATAAACTTGCTGGTCAATGAATGATAAGATGGAGACTGGGGAGACCACTGAGGTTCATAGTATATTTGAATAGCCACACTTTGATGTTAATGATGATGCTAAATTCAAACTTAACCATGAAGGACAGACGGCTTAGGACACCAATGTTTGACACACACACACATACTGTACACACAGTGTAGTCTACAAACACATACACAGTATAGTCTACAAACACCTACCCCACAGCAGGACACCACACACTCAGAGTTAGGACAGGGCAATTGGAATCGATAAGCCTTTTCTAGACCACATGGTCCAGCTATCCATCCATCATCAATGACTCTTTATTATTGTGAGACATTCTCTCTCTCTCTCTCTCTCTCTCTCTCTCTCTCTCTCTCTCTCTCTCTCTCTCTCTCTTCCTCTCCCGCCCTCTCGTCTCTCTCTGTCCTCAGAAAATATGAGGTACTTAATGAAGTACCAGACTCCCCAAGATCAGCAGATACATGCTGAAATCCAGCATTAGAGATCGCCGCTAATTGTCCTTCATATTAAAGCCTAATTGAGAGCAGCGTGAGCCCTGATATGGCTAATTGTTTCTGTAATGGGCTGATTAGCTTAGGGGGGGACAGCTCCGCCACGTGTGGGGAAGACAGGACGCGCTTCATGCAAGGATAACCCAATTTTAGCCCTTTAACTCAAATGGTATAGTGAGATAGATGACAGACACCTACGATGGATGTCACAGCTAGGGTTCTGGTGCAGTAAAAAGAGATAAATCAAGATTATTGCGATATTTAGGAGAGTTGAATCGTACTATGAGGAGAGAGGAAGAGAGGAAGAGACAGATGAGAGGAGAGTGGGGAGAGAACTTGTGACTGTGCTAATAGCCACATTATCTCCTCTCTCCTGAATTTGGGTCACCTAAATGCATTCCCATCTATTTCGAAATTCCCAGTTGTTCTCAAAGTCCTCGGCATATACAATGCATGAATTGCAAGTGCACACACACAAACACAAGCATACACACATGCACACACACACGCACACACACACACACACACACACACACACAACCTGTCAAACTATTCAAACTATAAAATCCCTTTGGTCGGTCTCTGGTCCCAAGTGTTTCAGCACACCTGTCAGCACATCTTCATCACTCATGCTCTAAAGCATGACTACAAACATGACTCAGCCCTGTGTGTGTGTGTGTGTGTGTGTGTGTGTGTGTGTGTGTGTGTGTGTGTGTGTGTGCATTTTTTTCATGTTTGCTAAAGCACAGTCCTAGAATAAACACATTTTATTTAAATGTATTTTACGTAAGTCAGGCTTATGAAAAAAGCATGCTTGAATCACAGTGTCATATGATAACTTTTCCTTGTATGCACTGACAAAAAATAATCACAATGCCTGTAGTTAAAGAGATCAGTGAAGTAAATCTTTGCAATACTGATTGCAATATATTGAATGAAAATACAGTAGAATTTGTGATTATATTGATTGAAGACCTCAAACACCCAAACCTCCTCACAGTTACCCTATGTGGGCATACATCCATTTCTGAAATGATGTATGTAAGTAACACCAAAGTGAGTTTGAAATCAGTAAATTGTTTTGACATGGTCATCATAATAACCTCTTTGTCCATTTTGATCATAATCACACATAGAGTGAAGACGTTTTTGTCAGTAGAGATGAAGTGATGGTAGCACAGCAGGTTACAAGTCCGAGCTTGACCCCTTTTGACCTTGACCCCTTTTGTCCTTGAGCAAGATACTGCCCCCAAAACTGCCCCAGTGTTCACACGGTAAACTTTCATTTTCAAAAATATGCAGAGGTGATTATGAATGCTGTTGTCTTGTCTTATAGAAAGATAGTAGGCTACAACAGGGACTTAAAAAGAAACGTAATTAGAAAACATGCCCCACAGGTCAACCTCTTGAATCCTTAATGAAATATTGAAGTTGTTTGAGATCTCACAGACTGCTGAAGAGATCTGACTGCTTGCTGAGGTGTCATATGAAGCAGCTGAAGTGAACAAGACTGAATTAATCCTCTGTACCACTGTCTTTTGCATGTGACTAAACATTGCAGTTGCTAGCCTCAGGTAGCTCCAATGTCCATTGTTGTTGTTGTTGTGCAGGATGTATAGAAGGAGATGAATAGTTCTGTGCTGTACCATAGAAAGGTTTGTGTAAACTCTGAGAAGCTGATTACTGTAACTCCACAATCTCACACACTGATCCATGGTGCACGCATGGCCAAAACTGGCCCAACCTAAGTGATCAAAAAGGATTAAGTGACTAACCAAGACTATCTCTATTGGCTCCCCACAATCCTAATGACCTGCTGATAAAACCTGTGTGGTCTGCCTGCCAATACCATTCCGGATTTCACTGGATTTTCCCTCATGTCAACCACAGGCTGTTCCGTGGTCTTGAGTGTGAGGGGATGGCACAGGCTTTTCCAATGCCATAGGCTTCTCTGTTTACGTCCTTTACAGGAATGAATTCCACATGTACTGTAGAATACATTTGAATGTTGGATGTTGGGTGAACATTTGAATATTACAATCAGGGCAGGTAGGATATAGAGAAAGCCTCAGTTGCATTTATAATGTTATGTTATAATGTCTGTGCTGGACTGCTTAAAGTAAATGAACATCCTGCCCCTTGGCCATTACTTGTACATTGTTTACTTTCCTGCACCATCAAATTGTCCCCCCAATTATGTAGCCTATTTCGAGTGACACATCTCTAGGTTGCATCAGTGTCTTTGGGTCACTACCATATTACAGTGATCTGTTTTGTTTTTAAATTCCAGTGACTAAACTTGATTTAAAGAGGCACTGGGCAGTTTCACTTTGTTTGTTTGTTTATTGTTGTTGTTGTTGTTTTCCCATATCTAGCTCAGATACAGGTGAGTGGTGCATCATTCTTCAAATTAGTTTGTATGAATTGTAGGGATGGTAATGAATAATCGATTAATCAATTATTCGTCATGAAGAGTTTATTCAAATAAAAATCCAAGCCTATTGAATAAACCTGCTGTTTCATTAAAATAAATAAGGTAAAAACACTCTAAAAGCTTGAAATGGTAATGTTGAATGTTTAGTGACGGCTTAAAATTGCTTGCAATCACATGAAAAGTTTGATTCACGCGCCGCAACTCCTCTCTAAAATGGTTTGGTCTCGTCTCTGTCTGAATTAGTCTGTGGCTGAAGGCAAGGGCAAGGGTTTCCAGAACTGGGGTAAGTGACATCACGTTTTATCAATTAATCGATTAATTGTTTGATAAAGTTATGAATAATTGAACATGAAAATTGATCAACAGTCCCAACCCTAATGGAATGATCTCAAAACTCATATTAAGACGAATAAAACTGTCAGGATACTTACCATTCAGTTCCAAATAACCACTTCAATACAGTCTAGTACAGCAACGATTAGTACAGAGATTACACTCGATATGTAATGCTGTAGATTAGTAGGATGGATTCTTTGCCTAACTGGGTACTATCTCAACACTTCATTTCATTCAATATTGATGCCAAGCGCCAAAATTATGTATTTTTCTTTGCTTTAAACCGTATTCATGACAACTGAATCATCATTACAAAGGACACTATTCCATTTTACAATTTTGCAATGGCTTTTTCTTTCTTCTTTTTTTCCCCTGTGAATTGTTGAAATGGATTGCTTTTGTTTCTGTAAAGGCTGCCGCTTAAACCAGAGTTTCTAAAGGCCAGCAATGTTTGCTTTTCTTTTGAATAGGCCATCACACTCAATCACTCTATTGGACTGGAGGCTTAAGGACTGCAGTCAAAACTGGCCTTTTGTGCTGCAAGAGCAAAGTACTAAGTGGGGCTTAATGGTTGCAAAGATCTGACCACTTTTCAGGAAGGAAGTGTATAATTCATTGACTCAAAGCACACACAAACAAACACATAAATAAAGTGAAATAAAGTATATTGAAAAGATATTTTTTGTGTTGTGGCTAAACATTATATTAACATTTTGACAGATTTTGGGCAGTAAAACAGGAATGATAAAAGTGGTGGTGAAGTAACAGAAAAGAACAGAAGCCAAAGCTTGAACAGTGAATTATTACCTCCTGGGTCTCGGAAGGCATTCTGGAGGCAATGAAACTGCCTCTGAACTGTTTGTATCATTTCAACTATTATATCATAATAATTCCACTTCCATCATACCTCCACCTCTCATGATAGATTTTATAGTGATTCAAGTGCCAGGAATGTGATGTGTGTCTTTTTTAAGCAACTTTACTGTTAACTAAAGACTGAATTGCACTGAGCCATATATTGTGATAACAAGTGTAAATTCTTTTGAAGACCATAGGGTTCTAAATGACCCCATTTGGTGAACATGTTGTGTGGTCTGAATACATTTTGGTGCACCTCAAAAGGCACTGGGCCAAAGTGTGCAGTTTTGGGGTGCTGCATTCGCCCACAGAAGGACCTGGACCCGCCCCGGAAGGACGAGCCTGGTCCAATCCCACTAACCACCATTCATTTAAAAAAAAAAAAAAAACTTGTTGCAGGCTGTAGAGCTGGTAGGCTGTTTTTATATTTAGCAATTCTCAGAATACATCTTCAGTCAGATGAAAGTTTCATGACACTGAAGCACTGAGCTTAGGCTGTCCATTGATGTACACAAAAACCCTTACTGTACAGTAATGGTTGGCTTCTGTGCTTGTAAGCTTGCTGATTCAAGGTACAGTCGAACGCAATATGTATACAACCTCTTTAAATGCATGAGAGGGGCAGAGAGCTGTGGGTTAGTGGTTCCACAGGTTGAAGGTTTAGTGGTTGTTCATGGGCACACTTATGCAAACACATTCTCAAAGTCAACCTTGGTAAAATATATACAGCCTACGGAAACATACTTCAACTAGGCCGGGGTACAGTTGTTACTACAGTTCAGTGGTCGAGGGAAGATTGCCCTCACTGTAAAGCCCATGGGAGTAAAGCGATGAGTACGTCTGTAAATAACATCAACAGAAATCAGATAGACCTACTTCCTCAGTCATTCTCTCTCCATGCTGTCATTTCCTCTCATTGTCTGTGTCACAAAACAATGCATGGGAATCTGGGAATGGGAATGTTAATCCGATATTTGGAAGAATATGACAATTAGGCATATATTTTGTGTCATACATCTCCCTGTCCTGGGCTAGTACTGTATGTTTCCTCATTGGTGTAGTGTAGTTAGGAAAATGCTTATATTATACATGTTAGATTCTCAGATTGTTTAGACTGGGTTGCAGGGTATGCATTCTGGCATGTGACAATTATTATAAATGAACACAACACAACACAAATTAAACTAGAAACCTCCTCCAAGGCAATATGGGTCACTGACCCAATACAAATTCCAAACGGTGTGAGCGATGACCACCAAAATGTAATCATGTTCTTTGTCCTAATACCAACGTTGTCCGAAAATTTCCTCCAAATCCATGCAGTGCTTTTTGAGTTATCTTTCTAATAGGCAAACAAACAGACAAACTCGACCGAAAACACAACCTCCTTGGCGGAGGTAATTACAAACGTTCATGTTGCCACTTCATATCTTCCAGTCCAGTCTATCTGATTACTTTGACTGGCATCTAATAAACAGTGTTTGTCATGTGCCATGACATGTGACGTACTGTAGGCCTATACTGTATGGTGTACATACAGTACATGTACAATACATGTTCCCAATAGTCTTGGTCTACTGATTGATGCTAGCATGTTAAGTATTAACTATGATGTGATATCCTGTCAGTCACAAAAACAGGAACTATGTGTTTAGTTTCCATTGTTTCCAAGTACAATTTTTCACTCAGCTGAAAATTGTTAAACATGTTTTCAGTCCCTTTGCATTTTTATGATGCCCTATTTATCTGAAGTAGCCTGTTTAAATATTTTATCTTAACATCTATATATTCTGTTTATAATTTGCCCAAATGTTCAGAACACTGTTTCTGCCCAGGGTTTACTAGACAAGTCTAATGATCTTTCAAAACAGACTTGATTAATTACAGACAGCTCCCAACAGAG
Organism: Sardinella tawilis; assembly: GCA_030264315.1. Taxonomy (NCBI): domain Eukaryota; kingdom Metazoa; phylum Chordata; class Actinopteri; order Clupeiformes; family Clupeidae; genus Sardinella; species Sardinella tawilis. The sequence goes on from JASCQY010000036.1 coordinate 8,015,192, forward strand.
GACTTGCTAGGTTTGCGCACTGATCAGTTTAGTATTTATATTCTGAATGTGTAAGGATATGATCCATCTTATAGCCCATGCAATTTCAACTATCAAGGTGATGTGTATAACCATTACAGTACACCACTGCAAAACACACCAAGTTGAGCAAAAAACAGCTATTTCAGTCGTTACTTGTTAACTGTTTGTTTTTGTTTGTTTACTTGTTTGATTTATTTGTTATTTATTTTCTCTACCTCAGAGGGAAAACTGTTCTTTTCTTTCAAGTAAGTTTTTAAACATTTTGTTTCACGTGATATCAAAATGCAAGTTGCTTTGGGCTACCAATCTCCTTAGGAAGCACTGAGTTTACACAGCCTTAAACTTTTCAAAAGTATTGGGCCGCTGCTCTTTTGCAGAAGGCAAATTTTATTTGCTTAATTCCCCCACTATAATTGAAACCTTCTCTCAAAGCACTTTACATTGGCCTAGGGGCCTTTGAACACATGCTCGCTTCCTCCTAAATCCCCCTGCTTCCTGTCTGCTCATGGTAGAGGCTGTGTAATGTCACACAGGAGGAGAGAACTGTTACATAAGGCTCAAGGTGCCTTACGAAAGATCTGGGCTAAATTCAAATTAGTATGCAAAAAGTTTTGGCTGAATAAGGCCTTTCATACTGGATGCTATTCTCAGATTGTGCTGTTCAAATACTTATTTTTTTACATACTGTACACACATACTGTACATCCTTAGGTTTACAGTATGTGATTCAGTCTTCGGATGCTGTACAGTATTACTCTACTAACAGTTTAATGAATCTGAGCATCAACCAGCAGTACATCAGTGTATTTCACAGGGAAAGATTAAAAGGCAAAAACTTAGACAACAGAATGGACTCCAAATTTTCACTGTACAGTAAAAATCTACACATAATTTATATTGACTTGCCAGTTATATCACACAGTCATACAGTGAGTGTATAATTTGTATAGTCACTCATCACTCATCAACATTATAGCAAGTGAACAGAGAACTCTGTCTCTCTCTCTCACTCTCTCTCTCTCTCTGTCTCTCTCTGCCTTTGGCCATTAAATCAGACAGAGGTGGATCTATTGTCTTGCTCTCTACCTGACAATATGAGACAGACACCTACACAGTGTGCAGGCAGATGCCAGTGCAAAACATTGAGGAGACCCAAAGCAAAATTTGCCTGAACGAGAGAAGTTTTAGAATTTAACAGCTTAACGTTTTTCCCAAACCCTGAGCTGGTAGTACTGTAGGCTGCTGTATGTGGTGGGGGGTAAATGTTGTTTCAAAGTTAAATTTATGCTCATGAATTTAGAAATGGGGGGGTATTAAGGGACATTTGACTTTCATGAAGACAAGCATTATTAACATACAATTTGACCAGCCTGGATGTGGCATGGACAATCTTTCAAAAGTATGGTAATTGGATTCAAAATTAGAACAATCCAGTGGTTTAGTATCTAAAAGAAAATAACACAACAGCAATATCCTTTTGCTCAGTAATTAGGCATGGCAGTGTCTCATGCAATGAAGCAAATCGCCAACTTAACATTGGCGATTGCATCTCAAAACCAAGTTTTATGACAGAAAGACAGAAAAGACAGAAAGAGGGGATTTAAGTATAAACAATAAGCCACAGAAGGCCATTGGTTATGCTGGTTTTAAAGACATAATGTTATGCTGTCTTTAGGTTAATTTGCTACTGTAGCTTTGCAGTCACTTTGTTGGTGTAATGGCTAGGCTCCCCCTACAGCTTCTTCGTGCAATTGTACAGCTCTTGCAAGATTACAATGACGCCCCAATGTAGAATGAAACTAAAACTGAATGAAGCCGAAATCATGTTTATTACCTTTCTGGTATACAACTCTTTGAAAATGATCATTGCTCATTCATTTTCTTTGGCTTGCAAACAAATCCACATGCATTGATGAGAATTTGCCATGTTGGTGTTGTTCGTTTAAAAAAGAATAACCAGCACCTGTATAGGGAGAGCTTCATGGGCTAAAAATCTCAGATTTACTTGGTAGGCTTTGCCTTTAAACTGTGTTTAAATACATTATACTTGCACTCTGACTAAAAAGATAATTGACAGCAGAGAGAACATTGTCATAGTTATTGACTTCCTAATGGATGCTTGAATGCAGGTAGACGCTGATCATTTGTTAGCAGCCTGATAAGATGTAATGTCACATGGGCCTTCGGCAGATGGGGGGAATTCATCATATGACCTTGAAAAATGAGTCAGTCATTGCACTGCACATTCAGTGTAACTCAGGGAAAGTTGTTTTGATAGATAGGCCTATCATTACTTCAGTGCACACAAAACAAGCTATTTGAACATCATGTTAGGCCTACAGCACATTGCTTTGTCAAAAACCATATATGATCATATGCCTCAATAAGGCAGATCAAACACCTTCTCTGGATACTTACACCAAAAATTTTAATTGCAAAATTACAGTAATTTGTATTGCTGATTCTTAAATCAAACATTAGTGTGAAAATGGACGCTATGCTATGCGTTCAGGAAGAGCTGTATGACATAGAGCTGTATGACCTAGTTGTGAAATTGGTCTAACAGAAACCTACAAAAGTAGAAAGAATAACTGATGGCATTGATGGGATCAGTTGTACATTCTCAGCATTTTTCTCAAAAGAATGAGAAAATCAATACCAATAAGAAACAGACACCTTACACTCATTGATGGGCGCTTCATGAATCTCCACACAGGAACACTGTATAAAGTTTTTGATCTGCACAAAGCAAGCTGAGTCAGCTTAGTCGCAGCTGCATGCCAACTTTAAGACCCTTTGTGTGTTTCGAAACCATTAAAAGGGATTCTTTCCAAAGGGATGAAATGAACTTTGCCTTTAATCTCTCAGACAAGAAGTATAATTGAAACATTTTATTTGGAATTCATTGTTATTGTGCCAGAGGTAAGCAGAGCGGTTATGAGTTCCAGAAATTAATTTGGTTTTAAATGAGCCTGTTTCTGCTGTAGGGAGGAGGCTGTGACTAAGAACAACACAAATTCAATCTCTCTCTCTCTCTCTCTCTCTCTCTCTCTATCTCCCTCTCTCTCTTTCTCTCTCTCCCTTTCTCTCTCCCCCTCTCACCACTCTTGTGACCATATCAAAACAGACTTGTCATTAATATCACAAATCTCAACATCAAGATATTTATACTTATTTCAGATCTGTGTAGAGGACATAATTCAAAAGCAACTCAAGCAAACTGTAATAATCTAGGCTACTATAGAACATAAGCTGTCATGAAAAAAACACATAGCCCACAGGGCTATAGGAGCATCTCAAAGGCTCTACAAGCTTTCATCATTGGCTTGCTTGTCAAACTATTCAATCATACAATTTCTTGTAAATTGACAGTCAGCTAGCATACTGTATACTCCAGATGTTGTTTCTCATTGTCAATATACTGTCTGCAGATGGTGTGTTGATATGATGGTCAAACAAACACAGTTCCAAAAATAATGGGACTGAAAATAAGAACTTCAACATGACTGACTTGCAGGAGACCATTTTCTCCCATTGCCTGGAGAAGGAAGACAGACTCTCTCTCTCTCTCTCTCTCTCTCTCTCTCTCTCTCTCTCTCTCTCTCTCTCTCTCTCTCTCTCTCTCTCTCTCTCTGCCTTGCTTGTCCACACACTGTAGTAAGACTTAAAGCCTAGGAAGATTAGGGCATATCACCTCTTTACAGGTACACATCAATCAACATGAAAGGCTTGTGGAAGAGCGCTGGGGGGTGGCAGGACTGGAGGGTGGTAGACAGCTCGTGATTACTCCAAGAGAGACTCATTTCAGCGGACAGGCGTCCTCGCAGCCAATCATACCTGGAGCTCACACAGAGTCGTCCATATACTTTTCAGAGGCCAGAAACTGGCAGACAAGAACAGCAACAAAACCCCCTGCAATTTTGGGTCTGTCTTGCATGCACACACATTTCTACCAGAGCGAAAAAAGCACAGTAAATGAGCACTGAATAATGGCATTTACATTGAAATGCACACAGAACACAGATCATTATAAAGCTCAGGGTAAAAAGCAGCTAGTTAATGCACTGAGATAGCCATAAATGGGTATTTGACTATCCTTCAGCTTTTATGGAAATGAAAACCCGTTTGCGATGCCTTGAGCATGCTCGTTACTCAGACTTATAGCTTTAGGGCAGATAATACCTTTGAACTCCGTCTGCCGTCTAACCTGCAGCCATTTGTCGATTCTTTGGGGAAACAACAGCAGCAGACGTGCGCCCCAGAGCCCCAGTTTGCAGGTGAGATAGATTCATCTGTGTGAACAGTGAACATCAGCAGAACTCTCCAGTCGCACCTCTCTGCCATGCATTACTGTATAAAATCATTTCTTTCTCATTCTCTCTGTCTCTCCTACTCTCTCTCTCTCTTCCTGGCTAAGCAGAAAAGGTCACAGGAAGGAGGGTGTCTGCCACAGTGTTTATGTCAGAAGGGGGCTTGTGTGGAGAGGCAACACCTGGAGAAAACAGTGACAGGCAGAGAGAGGGATGGTGGAGGTGGTGGTGGGGATTGTGGGTGGGGGTGTTGCAGAGCAGTGGATGAACTCCACTGCAGCTACTTCAAATGAGCTCCAAGTGGCATAGTGGCCTGGGGGAGAGGAGAAAGAGAGAGAGAGGAAGAGAGGGAGAGACAGAGTGAGAGAGGGAAAGGTAGAGAGAGAGAGGATGGCAGGGGATCGCAATTTAATGGGTGCAATTTATGACAGGGGGGAGCCTGAACGGAGACTGTGGATGGGGGGTACAGGGGGGGGGTTGACGCACGGCTGCACCTCTGACCCCCCGAGTGTATGCATCCCGCAAAGCCCATTAGAAGGTCTATAAATTACGGGGCCGCGGTGGTGGGGCACACAAAGTGCTCTGCTCCATCTTACTTAAGGAGTCTGTCCTCCTCCTAACACACATAGCCTCCTCTTCCCGCGCGCCTTATCACCTCTCCCTCTCCTTCTCTTTCACTCTCTCTCTCGCTTGGCACTCTCTCCTCCTGAGGAAGCTCCTAAGCAGGTAGGGGGGCACAGTTGTGGCCCTTCACGGTGTGTGAGTGTGTGTGTGTGTGTGTGTGTGTGTGTGTGTGTGTGTGATGGTTGAGGGTGGTCAAGAGGGGGTTGCTCTGGTGTTTGGTTTTCTTGCTGACATGAGGCACTCTGTCTGTGTTATGACCCGCCAAATGTGGCTATGCCTCTGCGCCCGTCAGAGCACAGTGTCAACACCCACGCTCCAGCCGTCTCAAGGCACAGAGCTAACAATACAGTCACACACACACACACACACACACACACACACACACACACACACACACACACACACACAGCTCATACAGGCACTCATACACAAGTACACATACATTTAGAAAGACAGACATACACACACACTTGTTCACACTGGTACATTTATTCTTTACCGTCATTTACACATGCGTACATTTACATGCAAACAAATGCAAATACGCATTTGATTATGTGGCATGCTTCAACCCATACCCAACCCAACTAGGGATGGGTATTGATAAGTTTTTATCAATATCGATGGCATTATCGATTCTGCCTATCAATCCAATTCCTTATCAA
>JASCQY010000036.1:8094994-8106309 GCA_030264315.1 Sardinella tawilis
AGAGAGGTAGACAAATGATACTGTATGTTAGTTGAACATTGAGGTGATAGGGTTTAGCTAACGTTACTCAGTTACATCCATAACGACTATTCGAGACTGTTTCGAGTTATATTGTAAAAGACTCTATCCTATCATATATGTCTATTTGACTTTGTGTGACATCTTACGGTTAGGTTTGTGTCTTTGAGTCTTCACAAATGTAAGGGGTTAAGAGCTGCTTGAACACATCTGAAGTGCGTAACGTTAGCTAACGTTAACGTTAACGTGCGATATGATTACGTGAGCTCACATTTGTTAGGCTTGGTCGGTGGACGGATTTAGAAACCCAGCCACACGCTACTTCTGACAGACCTAAGATATCATGATTGCAACATACCCATAATAAACGCTCCTATACATCCATAAGATGTTCTAAGATAAATCCTCTGGCATTTGGTCCAAAACCTCCGACGATATCAACACCGGAAGACTCTTCACTGCTTCGATGCTTGCGCTGACAGATTTGCCTGCGATACTGAACTCAACTACGCCATCTGCTGTAGCGGAGGGGAAAGTAAGTGCACTCACCTACTCTGTTGATGCCTCCACCTTGTAGGCATGGCGTGAAACACCATGTAGGCCTAAGTCATACTTTTTCTATAGTGTTGATGTCTAATTATTTTGTTGCCTGGTTATTCCTGTGCCTGCACTGGATGTTGAGCGTGCAGCTACACACAAGCACCTACAAAATCTTCATTGGCGGTTGGATTCTTTTTATTACATCTCATTATACTCGTATAAGAGAGTAAAATTCTTGTGTTTTTGCCCCCTCAAAAATATATAATACTGTAAATAAAAAGTAAGTGAAGTGTGTGTGTGTGTGTGTGTGTGTGTGTGTGTGTGTGTGTGTGCGTGCTTGAAGAGGGTAAGAAAAAAGAAAAAGTGTTGTAGTGCAAAGGCTGGCAGGCACAGGCTTAGGCTTAAGGCAGTCTTAAGGCTGTGTTCATCAGTCTTATCGCCTGGTGGAAAAAACTCTGGGGTCTTATGGTCCGAGCTTTGAGACTTCAATATCGCTTACCACAGGGGTTCTCAAAGTTTTGATGGGTGAGGGCCAATTTAGCGACCCAACACTGAAATGGAGTGCCACCAAAGGAGCGGGAACAATTATTTTAATCATTTTAATGACCAGATTGCATCTCTAGATGAGATTGAGATTGAGAGGAGATAAAGCTTGAGCAAATTGGCTGAATATGCATGGGCTTTGATACTTTGACTTAAACATACCTGTACACTACTTTACTAGACTTAAAGGAGAAGTTCGGTGTGAACCAATCCATAGCTCTGTTGTTCAAGGTCACTGAATGCTGTTCATAGCAAAAAAAAAAAACGAAAAAATTCGATACAACATAGACTGAATAATGAACCGGGCATCTACGTCTTACTTTCAGTTTCATTTCACTATGCCCCATTCAGTTAACAATAGTTATTGGTCTATAACTCGGCCTATGTTGCATCAATTTTTTTTCATTATTTTTGCTACAAACAGCATTCAGTGACCTCTAACAACAGGGCTATGGATTGATTCACACCGAACTTCTCCTTTACACCTATTTGAATGTACATGTAACTTGCATTCACTGTGGTTCCACTATACCTGCCTAGACTTGATCCTGCAATACAGATTGATACGTACGTGCAAGGCATTAGCAGGAGATTTACCAAAAGGAGGCTATACGTCCTGCAATGGACTCATATCAACTGGCTCCTGTTAAACTGACCCAACTTGGCCACAGTGTTGTAACCTGCAATGACTACATCATTTACAACAAGGCAGATTCCGAGTTTTTCCAAAACTGATAAACAGGGGTTTAACAATCAAAACACCTACAGTAGGCCTAAAGTGGCGCAGTAAACATTCTTGTAACTGTGCACATTTCTAGATGTCCATTCCCATTCTTTCACTAGCTTAAATCCTGGTGGAAAAAAAAAACAGTAAAAGCAAGTTGTCTTTGAAAATTCTCAATCATCGGTCATGATAGTCAAAACTGCTAAATAATCAAATAGCACACAATCAGATCTGAATGTACAATGCTTGTTTACTGTACACTTTGATAGACACACTATTTTGGATTTGTCGCCTATTTGTGCGTTTAGGCCTAATCATCATTTGTTGTACATGATATGTGTTTCCCTCTGAGTGGGATAATTGATTAGGTATTTTAATTGGCTGTTGCCAGCCTGATTAGTAGGGCCTGATTGGCAGAGCCTTTTGACTGGATAATTGTTTGAGCCCTATTCTATTCTTTCTGGTCTAATTAAGTCCCCATGGACGAAGAGTAGGGAGTCTCTTTCTGTTGAGTGAGGTTGTTGCCCCAACTGGTGCAAGCTGTTGTTTTTTTTTGTGGTGGTAGTTTTTGTGGTGGTAGTTATAGGCCGGGGGCCAAATAGGCTCAGACATGCCCTAATCAGTTAGCGTTAGCAGCCAGTTCGCGAATTCGGTCTACGTTGTACCTACTGCTGTCGTTCTGATACCTATCGACAGCACTCGACAGCCTCAGACAACAGGGCTTTGGTTTGATTCACTCCGGATAATTCCTTTAATGTAAACTTGGTAAGCCCGTCTCCTTCACACTGGAGTGCAAGCTTGCTTCTCATCGGTGCCTGAAATCCTGGGACAGGAAATACAGTAAACAGGCTGCTTGGCCATACTGACTTGAATGCGAAATTTTGTGCAGCGTCACAGGAAGTATGGACGAGCCCAGGTTAAACCAGACCGATTGCAGAGAAAAGAGAATGGGATGCATCACATTTTGAAACAAAACACGTTAAATCTATCTCCATGGTGTTGGGGTAAATGTCAGTTTTTGATTGGTTCCCTATCTCAGATTAATGGGAAAAGGAGTAGAGCTAAGCCTTCTGGCCAAACCCATATAGCAGATCTATGTTTGTAACCAGGCTAACGCTGTTGAGAAGTAGGCCTATCAGCAAATAAACTCCTTGATATGTTGCCAAACATTTGTCAGTTCCAACAGATGTTGGTTGGTTGCAACAGTGATGATCAAGTCAAGTCATGTCAGTTTTATTTGTCAATTTCTTCACATGTACTAGACATACAAAGGAATCGAAATTGCGTTTCCCACTATCCCATGCAGACAAGTATCAGGACAAGACAACAATAAAGTGCACAGGACAAGACAACAATAAAGTGCACAGGCACAACAGAACATACTGTTTAAGACAAATAATAAATAAAGCGCAAAAAGCTTATACTTTTACTAGTACTAAAAACTAACTAATTATAAAAATAGTGTACTGTGAGGTAGATGTTGGTAGTGCAAGAGTCAGTAATAACAATTTAGTAGCAAAATGTTAATAAATATAATGGCTGATGTGTGCAGTTTGCATAGTTCAATGTCATTTCTGTGGGTCAGGGTCCAGAGTGATTCCTTGTGTGTATGGGGGTGGGGGCAGATTCTAGACACCAGCCAGTCTGGTGGCTCTGTTGGCATAGGCTGGGGATAGGGAGGGGAGAGAGTTCACCAGTCTCACAGCCTGGTGGATGAAGCTGTTGGTGAGTCTGGTAGTGCGGGAGCAGAGGCTCCTGTACCTCTTACCAGAAGGCAATGATGATGAGATGAAGATGCCATACTCAAACCAAAACGAAGCTTTACGCGCGAGACTCTGCAGGCCTCCACAACCAAATAATCTCAATTTAGCCTATGACTGTTTTTTCTGGTCGGCTAGGCTAGTCTATTGTTAGAAAATGTTTTCTTTAATAATGTCATATGACACTTATAATGCATGCGCTCATGACGTTGACAAGCGCGCGTATTTGTAATGTTAAGTTGTTGTTTTTTTACAGACCGACATGCTTTAGGCTACATGCGTAGGCTACAGACACAGAAAATAAAGCCAATCTTCAGAAAGTGCGTAATTCTGAGGACCAAAGATCATCACGGGTGCCATGGCAACGGCTCTAAACGTCATGCAGAAGTGCAAAGGCTTGGGTTTGTACACCAGGCAGACGGATAGACAGTGCGACGCTCGATGGGAGGAGTATGCATTCAAAACCATACCCGAATCTGGCAATGTACACAACTGCTGCTGATCGGAATGACTTTTATGTTAGTGGTAGCCTAACTATGTGACAGGCAAGTGGATTTGCTTTTAAAAATTAGACGCAATCTGTACGCAAAGTGTGTAGGCCATAGTATTAGCATAGGGATGAATCCTCTTCTATTTCGTGGATGCTCCCTCACTGTATCCAATGGATTTCCCCAGGAGCGCTGCCTTGCTCGGCACCAGCAACACCACCGTTGCGGACAACAATTCTGGGACCAATTTCATGGAAGTGGTGACCCTGAGTACGCTTCTGGTCGGCTTTGGTACACCGAACAGCATCGGGAACTACACGAGTTCAGGCGAACACATCCAACCACACACTCCAGTAAAGAGTGCCGAGGGCAATTCGGTCCTCCATGGTATCGCTGTAGCCGTGCAAGCGCTGTTGCTCCTTGTCATTTTCCTTCTCTCCAGTTTGGGTAACTCGGCAGTGGTCATAGTTATCATCAAACATAGGCAGCTGAGAACCGTGACAAATGCGTTCATCATGTCTCTCTCCCTATCAGATTTCCTGACGGCCATTCTTTGTTTACCTTTTTCCTTCATGATGCTTTTTAGCAAAGACGGTATGTGGCTATTCGGGGATCGTTTCTGCATTGCAAATGGTTTTTTCAACACATGCTTCGGCATTATATCTACCCTGACAATGACGCTCATCTCCTTTGACAGATACTATGCCATTGTGCGACAGCCACAAGAAAAGATTGGCAGGCGAAAGGCCATTCAGCTGTTGGTAGCTGTGTGGTTGTCCGCGGTGTTTTTCGCCCTCCCCTGGTACCTGGTGTTGCAAACCTCCGAACAGCTGGTTGTTCACAAGAGAGGCTTCTACCATTGTATGTATGTTTTCCACTCTGGAAGGTCTCGAATGGGAACTGCATACAGCGTATCTCTCATTGTGGTGTGCTACCTCCTCCCCTTCGCCCTCATGTGTTTCTGTCATTACAACATCTGTAAGACGGTCCGCCTGTCGGAGATCAGGGTGCGGCCAGTGACCACGTACGCACACCTGCTGCGCTTTTATAGCGAGATGCGCACGGCTACTACCGTGCTCATCATGATTGTGTTCATCATCTTTTGCTGGGGTCCGTACTGTCTCATGGGAATCATCACCGCCATGGGTAATTATCCGTTCAACCCAGCGATGGACACGGTCGCTATCTGGATGGCTTGGGCGAACGGTGCCATAAACCCGTTGATATATGTCATACGGAACCCCAACATATCGTTGCTGCTGGGCCGAAGCCGAGGAGAGGGCTACAGAACTAGAAACATTGCTGCGTACCTGTCAACGCAAACACAGAGCCGTGAGGTCAGGACACGAGCCGACCGGATCCGGGACCGGTACGTGAGCAGGCATGGAGCCAATAGCAGGCTGTCCTCTTCGAGCCCGGCGAACGGGGGAGAGATTGCCATGTGGGCCTGCAAAAATCCAGCCGTTTTGTTCTGTCGAGACGGGCAACCCGACACTGTGTCCGAACCTGCCGTGTCCAAAGTGGAGACCGCTGACACGAGTCTGTAGCCTAATGAAACAGTTACTGATTTCATTGACCCCCCCTATTTTTAAGTCTACCAAAAAAGGCCCACATGAGTTCATCGCATTACAGTAGGCTACATCAATCTCAGAAGCTGTATTGTCATTGACTTGAATTCATAAAGGACAGTGCCAAACAAAGGACAAATCAACAGTTAAGCATGTAACTTATTGGGAATTGTTATAATCAATTTATTATACATTTTGTGAAGTGCCAAGATGTGACATCCACTGGATTTACCAGCACTGTGAACTGAAGAATTTGCATTATCAATAACCAGCTCAGCACACTTTTATAACCCAAAATAACAAACCTATTTAAAAGAGGAGGTGATATACATTTTATAACATGCCTGCCTTATAACATGTTTCCAACTGTGTTCCATAATTGCTTCAGTTTTTTTGACCATGCTGGGCAAAATCAAGCTGATATTTACCTTTCCAATTTTATGTGCTGATGCACATGCATTTGAAGCCAAGTATCAAAACTTAGATGTTAAATTTTATGGTGAGACTGATCATCCCCATCACAAAAGCTTTTTGGAATGAAAGGTGTCCGTGTTTTGCCCCCTCTGGCTCAGTAGGCGTGTACGCCGTACTGTAGCTGTATACAGAATTGCAGAGGTAGTCCTGCACTCTGTTCCAAGTCGCCAGGATGTGAGTGTGGACAGAGAAAGGACATTGATCACAGAGGATATGCTTTGCCCAGCTGATTGATTGATTGATTGATTGATTGATTGATTGAAAGTGTAGCTTAGTGTCAAGGAAACGTACAACTGCCAGACTTGTAGAGTTACAGTATATCTGAAAACAGCATGAGTTGATGTCACAGGTCTCAAGAAAGTTGTGTCCACTTACTTTTGATAACAGCCATTCATTGACTTTTTGTTGGCAATGGTCTGCACTGTTTCACAGCATTTCTTGTTGACGACTGACCGAATAATGACCACCCTCACATCTGATGGTGGTATCTCAGAGATTATAGTGTTTTTCATTTATTTACGAGGAACATAAATGATGTAGCGTTCAAACACCAAATTCTGAAGTTCTGCTTCAAATGAGTAGCCCATAGTAAGCTCCGCTTTGCTGACCTCCTCTGATGAGGACTTTTGTTGTAGAGGACTTTGTTGACACTGTTATGATTCTGAATTTGTCATATCGGAAAGCCACTAAAATCTGGTCATTGATTTTTGATGACATACTCACAATGCATGTTATTATTGCATTAGTATTGCGTTTCCTCACACTAGCCAGTGGATGTGCAAATGAATGTGTGCAACTGTGTAAATGCATACTGTACTATTTCACTGGCAGTTCTGAGCAAAGAAGCGAGAACTGCTTGTTCCTGTATGCAATGCAGGGGACAAATTATGCAAATGCTAATTTTAATGAGAAAGCATCAGTATTTCAAATATTACAAAACTGGACAAAGTAGCAATAACAGGCAGTAAAACAGTATGACGCGAATGGCTTGCAAGAGAGTAGGACAGAATGGTAACATTACTTGGAAGCATTTTCTGGAAGGCAACCTCACTGTTTCCCATGCAGTCAAATAAAAGCACAACATCATTTCCAAAACATTTCAACTGCTCTTAAAGTCAGAATTTTAAATGTAACATATGTTGAACACTTCTATAAAATTCTATTTTACTGCTTGCTGTCTGATTAATTGATTGACTTTGTCTGATAAAATATGATTTATGTTGTTAAGGTAGGCTAATAAAAGATTGAACAATAAAACTCAACATGCAGTTATTGCTTACTTTCTTGTAGCAATTACTTGTTCTTTCATTCCTTCAATCAGCCTTAAAGTAAGATTATAAACATTTAAAATCCTTATTTTCACCAAGTGAAACATATTTGACCAAAAATTGGCCTGCTCTGAGTACACCTGTGATTTAATGAACACCTTCTGAAAGCAGCAGAGTTTTGGTAAAAAAAAAAAAAAAACACGCTCCAGGTCAATGTTCCTTGAACAGAACACCTCTTCATCAGGAGGAAGGAGTTAAATTCTTAATTATCTTTCAAGCATCCATAAAACTGCCATATGCAGTTTTCCTACTCAGATCCAAAAGTCTGCAAAAGTAAGTGAACCTTCTAGTTGAACCATTACCCACTGAGCAGGACTAAACTCAAGCCAGGACTCCTGGAGGTATTTTAGTCCATGCTTTGAGTTCAGCCATATTCTTAGAGTGCTGATGTTACACCTTTTTATTGCAGTGATGACAGGTTTTCCAGTACCTGAGACACCAAAAAAATCCACATAGCCTACAGCACCATACTGCTCCCCCAAGCTTCTAGAATCCAGCAAGGTGATCAACATCAGGCACACAGCATCAGGCATGTCCCATTCTCTTTGTGACCTTAGAACACCATGACAATTTAAGGATGGAGCCAGCTCTCTGCCAGTTTTTTTTTTTTTTTTTTTTTTTTTTTTTTTTAAGTCTATGGCATGTTAATGGAAGAATGTGCCTGGATGGCTCATCAGGGATCAAATATGACTTGGAAAATTATTGTGATCGAACTTTTTACAGAATATAATGAGAAATGGGGACACATGTAGGCCTATGACATGCATTTTCTGATTGCTGAATTATGGCAAGTCATGTAGCATAATAGCATACCGTCATGCATGCACAAGTTGGTTCTTTTGTGGTGGATGCTACTCACACTACAGTATCATACATGGACAGATCACAAGAGAGCTTCACTAAACCAAGTGTTCCTTCTGTAGGTAATGTCATAATGACGACAACCATAGACACCATCATCTGTCTATGTGTACCTCTGTGTTTTTTAAGAACCATTTACTATTTGAAAGAATTCAAGTGTTTCTTGTCTAGTGAGTGATTCACCATTTTGTTGGCTGCACATTATTAGTATGTTGGCCACTAGATGGAAGCATTGCAGCCAAATGTAGAGCCCCTGTGAAAACACAATGCAGTTGTAACAGTAAAAAACACTATGGGAATGAATGACCAGTCTTAACACTGTAGAACCTCCAGATTTATTTATGCATCACCAACCTCACATGAAAAAAGCCATCTTAAATAAAAAAAAGGAAAAAAAAAACATAATGTAGAAAGAACCCACATACATAAACTTATCACAAATGGGGAAAGAACAAAAGAAAGAGGATAGTATTGGATAGCATAAGAAATCAAATGAAGTCAAGGGGGTTCAGAGCAACAGGAGATAGTCAGGCGAGGGGGTGAAGGAGAGGCTATGCATGAATGAGCATATGTACATATGTACATACAAACACACAAACATTGAGAGGAGTAACACATAATACAGGGACACTGGTTCTCTTTTTCACTCGGATGCATAGATTTGAACAAAATAATAATAATAATAATAATAATAATAATAATATACACAGTGTTTCATTTGGAGGAGCTAGTGAATGTAAATTTTTGTTTGTTTTTTTTGGTAACCATCAGAAATACGTCAAAACTGTACAAAACCATTCCACAATAGCCAATAGCCATAAAACACCTTCCCTCCCCCCCACACCACCCTCTTTCCCCTCTCACATATACACTTCATGTTTGACAACTCTGTCTGCTTCATTGCCTTCTTCAGATAGGAATGCATATATTTTACTATTAAGGTGATATTGCCTCTGTAAATATTTATACTGTAAAAGCTCCGTAGGAAAAAAAAATGTTTTTTAAAGAGTAATATAAACGGCATCTCCATTTCTTACGTTGTGCTTTAAAATGGCATTACACTGGCAGATCGTCAAGACCGTGCCCTCGGAAAACAAACAAACAAACAAACAAACAAAAAGATACTTAGCATCTGCTGGTGGGAGGTCTATTAACTGAGTATACTGTTTCTAATTTATGAGAGGGTGCAGTGAGTGGAGATGATTTAGTATACTGTGCTGTTGACTCGTGCGCTCGACGAGGAGCATGATTTGGCAGTACACACAGTGTTTGTGTGGTCTTGTTAGGGAAACAGTACTGAGAGGGTCTCTGTCAGCCCCCTCTGTTAGTGCATCAGCTCTGTGGCCGCATGGCGTTGGGCTTATAATCCCTGTTTTCATGCTGCAATGCCGGAGACTTGGAGACTGACTGCATGGGTTCTGTTTGGGAAACTGAGATTAGACAGACCAGACTCGCGTAGCGTAACGCAGCGCAGCGTAGCGCAGCGCGTGAGGCCACGGTCCACGTCGTACAAGAACAACAACAACAACAACATACACACACACACACCAAATTGGCCACAGCGTAACAATTGTAAAAAGTTTTAACCTTCCACTCGTTATAAATACAAAAAAAGGAAAGACATATATGCAAGTGCGTGTGTGTACGTGTGTGTGTGTGTGTGTGTGTTTCACTGTGATCTCTAGCTTATGCTCTGTGTTGCTCATCAGGGTTCATAAAGTCCAATCAGAGTGTGTCACGTCATGATGATGATGATGATGGCACAGGATGAAGGAGTATGTCTCTATCCAAACAAAGTGTGTCAGTGCGCATCCCCCATGCGAGAAAAAAAAAACTGCAGAATATACATTTCAGAATTAGAATCATTATTATAAAAGTATTTTCAAAAGTATTACAAAAGTGGGAGTTTGGCAGCCAGCACAGGTAGTAGCTAGAGTGTCTCTCCAGAAACTTCTGGACTTTATTTAGAAAGTCTCTTTTTTTTCTTCATCTTCATCCTACACAAAGTGGCCTGGAGAACTTATACGTTGTGCTTTAAGTACAAGTGGTCAGAAGTAAAGTCCTTTGTCTTTCTCCTGTGTCGACCGTTACTGGTCTCATGCGTTTAGTCGTTGGCTTGTCGTTTGGGGAGACTGCTTGCCAAAAGGAGGTTACCAGGATTAACAACAACTACAGAATACAAATTGTGGGTGGAGATGGTGTGATCTGGTGATCTTCCACCAGGGGGCAGTAATGAAAAAGCATTCCCTCTCTCTCTCTCTCGCTCTTTCTCTCGCACACACACACACACACACACACGCACACAAAAGCACACAGTCATGGCGTGGGAGAGTCTCTCAGAAGTTGAGCTTGGTGATGGGCCTCTCGCGGCCACTCTCTGCGTTGGGGTTGTTGGGCCGCTTGCGGTTGCGCTTCATCTTGGAGAGGTCCTTGTCGAAGACCTCGCCCGAGCGCAGGGCAGACACCAGGTCGTCGAACTCGCCGTCCTCCTCGCAGTTCTCCTTCGCTTTACGTGCCTTACGCTCCTTCTCTCTCTGCTCCTTCAACTAAACGAACAGGACGAAGAGATGGAGAGAGAAAAGAAGAAAAAGGGAGAGAGAAAATGAACAAACAGAGAGAAAATGAGAAGGATGCAAGGCAGTCATCAACAGCAAATACTGTACATTCCATCTTACATTTCATTCATCTTACATTTCATACGTCTACTGAGGAGACTGAGAGTATATCAAATTCTATCAGTAATGCCTGGGTAAGCTCTAGTTAGGTGCAATACTGTATCTATGAGCAAAACGCTGAAGCCCAACACAGATCTAGAGTGCGTGTGGGTGTACTGTACAGTAAGTGCGTACGGGAGGGGAGGAGATGCTTTGATCTGCCACAGCAGCGAACATTGTTTTTCTTCAGGCGTTTTGTATACCGCAAGAGGCTGCCTATATGGGTCAACCCCAACGACACTCAGTGCCAGCAAATGCGAAGCTCCGCTGAACACACACACACACACACACACACAC
>JASCQY010000036.1:8119367-8131844 GCA_030264315.1 Sardinella tawilis
GGGGTGAGGGTGTGTGTGTGTGTGTGTGGGGGGGGGGGGGGGTGAGGTGATTAAGCTGAGTCGATGTGATATGGTCAGAGGCGCCACTGCATGCAAATAGCTACACATAAAACACCAACATCCACTATGCAAATAACAAGGGGTGTGAAAAACAAACGTTTCCAACGTTTCCAAAAACACAGAAACATTGTAACAAAGGGGAGGGACACAAAGAGAAGGACAGAGAGAAAGAGAGAGACTTGTGCTTTGATTTTTGTCCAAGCCACATTAATTACAAATTCAGCAATTATTAGCCTGAGGATGTAAATGGATGCTAAGGTGAAACTGAGAAGAAGTTTGAATATCTCACCTTTAACATCAACAACTAGCAACAAGCCACTGGCAACAGATAATGCACACCAAAGTTCTCATATTATGTAAACAAATAGGGTCAGTTTCCCCTGAAATGCCTTCATGACTTAGTCCTAAACTACATTTCCTTTTTTAGTGAAGTTCACTGAAGGTCTCTTTGAATCTAAGACACCAAACCACAAAACCAACCCCATAATATTCTAGCTATGCATGATTTATTTTGCCCCCACACCTGTGTTTTTAAAGTGCATTCAGTGCAAAAGTCGTGAACTGCATAAATAGTCGTGAAGTTCAGAGTCCTGCATCGAGGCAAGAATAGTTGATTCATACCGCATACATGATAGATAACTTGTGTGGTTGCTACATAAACAGTTTCAAGGCCCTTACTGTAAAATGGCTTGGGAAAGGTTTTGGGATTATATTTAGAACGCTGCAAATTCCTCAACTGCCCCGTAAATTAAGGAAACTGTTATAAATAACAAGCAAACTGAGGCACTGTCAAAACTGTATAAGAATTAGCTGACTTATTTTCCATGCTAGCCACAGGTCGCTAACAGGTCATCCATCCGGCCCAGCAGGTGACCACTGTATGAGTCCCCTAGCAACCTAAGCGAAGGAAGGCAAACACAGCCAGGCGATTCCTCGCAATCATCACCATGGCCGGGCCGGACACAAGGACAAGAAAGGAAAGGGGCAAATTCTCCCTTCAAGCGTGTTCTCCATCTCTCTCTCTCTCTCTCTCTCTCTCTCTCTCTCTCTCTCTTTCTCTCCAAGCGACTTCTCCATCTCTTTCTCACTCCCCTCCTCACACACCAGTTTGGCTGCCAAGCACAACACGCCATCTGTCAGCGGCCGAGAGAGAAGAAGAGCTCAATCAATCTCGAAACGACTCTCTCCGACCGAGAGTAAAAAAAAAAAAGCACACACACACACACACACACACATGTCCTGAAGTATCGGTTTCAGACCGGAGGAAGTCCCGGTGCTTTTTTGGCACGGTCTAGACATTCCCTCAAAGTTGACACGGTTCCAGCTCCTGACCTCACTCTCCCTAATTGGAGGTGTCTCCTGCTCTTCTTACCCCCCTTGTCATCGTTGCTGAATGCCTCCCTAATTGGGGCAAGATAACCCCCCACCCCCCCTCCACCCTCCTCTTCCTCCTCTTCCTCCTCACTCTCTAGCATACACAAACAGAGGGGTGAACGTCCTCGCTTTCCTCTCCTCTTCTTTCAATCGCTCACTTTCTCACAGTGGTGGAGCGTGTGAAAAGTGGAATGGGAGTGCGTCAACCGAGGAGGCCTTGCCACTCGCTGAAAGTGATGAAAAATAGATGAAATGACAGCCAGCGGCTGCATGGAAACATACTGTACTGGGAGACAGGCCTTGGGGGCCGCTCTGTGTGTGTGTGTGTGTGTGTGTGTGTGTGTGTGTGTGTGTGTGATTGGTGACAGTGCTGACTGGTTCATCAGGTAACAGGAGTGTGTTACTAATTCAGAAGGCAAGCGTTGTGTCCAACCATGGCAACACTGTCCATTTGGACTTCTCTGCCTCCAAGATCCAAGAGTTGGATGTAGCCAATGAACATCACTTGTTTCATCACCACCATCATGGTCATCATCTTCATCATCTTCATCATCATCATCAGAGCTGAAACTCTGAGCATTTATCTCTGCTGCCTGACAAACTACAGTATGGCAGAGAACATGCATGCAAACAAACATGGCAAATGGCTGTCATCACCATCACCATCATCATTTCAATGTCATCACATCTACCGTCACCAGCAGCAGCAGCCCAACCACTTCCATCACCATGACAATAGAGAGTGGGAGACTGGAGACTGCTGATGTGATTAATAGCTTGTGTATTCATTTCAAGTATCTGCTCTTGTTGTATTGAGCTATGGAGGTCCTGTGACAGAGTGGGCCAACACTTCACATCAAATTAATTTGCATCTCAGCATCAAGTGCACTTTACTGTAAGAGCAAATAAAGTTGGCATGTCTTAAAAAGATTCCCACTTATGCTCTGCAATTCCTTTAGTATGTAGGCCTATTTACCTTAAATCCAAACTTATTACCTTAAACTGACCATCTTAATGGCATTAGTTGGTTGGATTAGTGTGATTTAACATGCCGGTAGTATTAATGCCCCAGTCCAGCTTAGACCAGCAACTTCAACACTTCACCAAGACACTTCATTTAGTGTGATCGCAAAACAGTTTGACTATACTGTATGCCAGAGGTGCAAAAGCATCCCAAAGTTTTTACTTGGCCCGAAGAACTACGCGCGGAATCCTTTATTTGGTTGCAGAGTGAAGACCCTCGTGGACAGCGCAAATATATAAAATATGAAAATATAAAACGACGTGATAAACACTGAAATAAGGGCAGCTTCATAGCGGTAATGTAGCCAATGCGAGCGACTTGATTTGGTTTCGCGTATGCTTCTAAATACTGTATTGTAGGCTATGATTTATATCGAAAGTATACCCTAGGCCTGATGCAAGGATTTTGCAAAGAGATCGAGAAAAAATATTTATTTATTACCATGGAGTAAAATGGAGTTGACCTACTATTTAGGCTATGTATGTCATTCACGTTTTGATAAAACTATCTCTAGTGTCTGCGATTGTGATATGGCTGTATCATCACCTCGAAAAGCAAGAAAATGGTAACGTGATGGTCGCTATGCAGGTAAGCTACAGTGTAGCGATGCGCGATCAATCACTGGAATAGTGTCACTATAGCCTAAATAATAGTATTTTTTTTCATGCATCAGAAAAGTGAATAGCCCTTGCCACTTCCAATATATGGGTGATGATGTATGGAAAGGAATAATATTTCGCCTTATTGACAGTGCATTGCCATAAGGATCGTATTCGCCATGGTGCTCATTCTGCAGGCTTGCTCTAATATCGCGAATGTAACACACCGGACCGGCTTTGCCACAAACTCCTAAAATATAGGTTACAGTAGCTACCCAGGAATGCTACAGAAAAACGAAAGTCGCGAGTCCAGTGGAACGAGCAAATTCTTTCGCCTACATTCCGCGTTGTTTCTACAATTCTCATAAAACGCATCACAATTTTCGCCAATCTGCTGTGTTACACATTTTTATCAAAAAGTCACACCCATATAACCCGATTCCGTGTCATTCCAAGCCTCGTAAAAAGAAAAGCAATTGCTGAAAAACGCAGACAATCTCGGTTTACGATTAAAAAGCCTATATTACACCGACGTACAGGCAGTCATCATATAGCTACATGGTGTCTTACCTCGTAAACAGACCCATCATCTTGCGCCAGCTCTCTGTGGTCAATCTAAGCGGTTGCATACCCCTTTAACACAGTACTGTACGATTCGGCAGTTGCAGGTGACATCATTCCCTTAACTGTCAGTGCGCATGGACCAGGGATAATAAGCGCAAGCTTTGATGGGATATGTAGTATTTTTGCTGCCGCTGTTAGAAGTACAGTAGCCTAAAGTACAAGGGTAAAAGTCTTCATTACATTATTTTATCATTTATATTAACGTGAATAAAAAAAAACTAGGCCTAAATGAATGTATATTTATGTATATTTATTATTAATGTAAGCACAGCGGATATTTTGAGACCAATTTAATGATGTCCTTTGTCCAATGGAAACAACACTAGAGCGGCAAGAAGTCAAGAAATCTCTAAGAAAAGACTGGGTAATTGACACAAGGGCGTTAATAGTTCGAGATGCGGTGCGGTGATTACCTGTTTTTCTGTTTTGTTTGCACAGCTCAAGTGGATGGCGAAGGACTCAAAGGCTCTCTGGTCAGTGAGCACACAGGGAGCCCAATAAAGCGGGCCGTGCTAAACCGTCATTTCCCGCTAATGTGACAGTTATATTGCAGGGTGCCATAAGTAATGGTGGAAAGGGGGATTCTTGTGGAAGCCATGTAGAAGAACAGGCCACACAGACATCCATCCATAATAATTTATGTATGGAAACGCGTGCTTACATTATAGAATTTGGCTCCTCCTGTCCTACTCTGCACATATCATCCTTAATATAATATCCTGTTCCTCAAAAACAAATTTGGAAATGTTTTCAGGCCTGTGTGCCTGCATGCTGTAAGGTACAAGAACAGTGTAAGTGAGAATAGAGTGCGGCCTGCATCTGCAGAATGTAAGAAGATCCACACAAAAGTGTGTGTGTGTGTGTGTTTGTGTGTGTGTGTGTGTGTGTGTGTGTGTGTGTGTGTGTGTAAGGGAGGGGGAGGGGGAGTACTGTATGTAGTTAGTACCCCCTCTCCCCCTACTGCAGTCATTTCCCTCTTCCATTTTAAAACTGTAATTAACCAGTACATCCACATAGCACTCACCCAGCGGCAAAAAGTTCGCTACAATTAGGCAGAGGAATGAGGTGGAAGCTGTGCACATTTTTTCCAGTCTGCTGAGGAAATCATTATTAGGAAACTGGTCTTGTGTTTCTCATAAAGGCCTGTGTCCTTCCTGCAGAAGCTGCCGGCTGATAGTGAAGCTCTCCTCTCAGATCCATTCTTTTTCCAGTCTCCCATGCCATGCGTGACATCCGCAGGGCCAAATCAGACATCTCATCAAACGTCATGACTCAAGGGCAATCACATGTTTATTCCTCTTAATACCTAGCAGTTGCATCACAAGCCCCTGCATTAGCATGCTTTTGTGCATGATTTAAAAAAAAGAATGTGAGTGTTTTCTGTGTGTTCTGGTCTGTCACTTGTCAAGTGAGTATATTTAAAGTGCTTTATAGAGTTTGATAGAGAATGGAATTCATTGCTCTCTCCCTCCTTCTGAAGTAAAAGCCAGCGCGCCCCAATCTCCAAGTAATAAATGTTTGATTAGATCCACAGAGCAGGGAATTTTTCAAATTGCAGAGCAATATAAAGCTCCCACTTTATTCTCTCCCGGTCTGTAACACTTCCCTTCTCTCTCTCCCTTCCTCCTCCATGGCTCTGTCATTATTTAATACCCAACAAAAAAGGGAACAGGCGCTTTAATCTCAGCCTTAAATGATGCAACACAAAAGCTTTTTATTCTTATTTATTTTATTCTTATATTTTGGGGATTTTATTTTCCAGCACAATGAAGACAGGCAAAAAGTAAGTGGAAGAGAGAACTTGGGATGGAATGGGGAAATGACCTTGGGTTGGATGGTTAAACCTGAATATGGTTGATGGGAATGCATCACATGTACAGCACTGTACCACAGTTCCCTCGTTCCAACAGATCTTATCTTACTGGATGCACTGGGTTGGAGGTGGTGATTTAGGATGAGACGCAGAGGCACGAAGGATGAGGTGATGACAGGAGTGGTCAACTCAAATCAGTGCTTTTCCACTAAAATCTTTCATCGGAGGCTGTGGATGGGGCGTCTGCAGCAGATGAGGGACCTCCAAACCTGAGGGCAAGGTTCAGCCATGTCGAGAGTTGCCTCAAATTATAGCAGGGGTCTGGGGTCAGTCTTGAGTGGATTCCAGTAAACTCCGGGACGCAACTGGAACGGGAATCGGGCTAAATTAGAAAATGGGTTTCTCTGTAAATAAGAGCTTATGCCCAGTCCGATTAGGTTTCCAGTTCAATCACCCAGTAACTGGAAACAACCCCAGTCTCGCTACGGCAAGTGCTGAGCAGCAGGCAAGACAATGCAGACACTGAGGATGAGAGAGAGAGAGAGAGAGAAAGAGAGAGATGAAGTTTGTCTTCAGCAAGTCTAACTCGATGAGGTAGCCTGTCAGGCAGCCTCAAATTACTCCCTAGTTCACCAAATTGTTTTCTCAGGCAATTTCCACGAGAGAGTAAACAAGTTTATTAGTGAGGAATTTAGACTTCGGCAAAAGGCTTTACATTGCTGAATTTATTGTCTCCAAACAAATAGCTTGGGCACCTTCCAAGGAATGCGATTTCATGGTAAAGCCCGGAGCATCAGATGGGGCTTTCAGTACACTGCCTTGTGTGTGTGGGCCCATGAAAAACCAGTATTCTGTTGTCCCAGGAAATCCGTGCCGACAAAATGAGGAAGTTTTAAACAATGCAAACTTTTATGTTCCCCATATTCACTGAAGTAGGTGGATCAATGCCTCTATAGCACAATGCATACAGAAGCTATTCATTCTGTGAGAGGCAGACATGAAAAAAGAGCACACTGCAGTTAAGACGTTCAAGAAGACAGATAGTGGCTCAGCAGTCAAGCTGTCATTAGCGCATGCTAATAGGAAGATTATAGAGTGGGAGTATCAGTTCTTCTTCATCGTGCTAGCATCACATCCCTGTCCCCCGCTCCCTCCCTCCCCCCCTTTCTCTCACTCTGTCCAATGCTATTAACTCCCCCAAACAAGATAATAACATGTGAGCAGTTTTACAGTCAGCTGTAAAACACACAGGAGAGAAGACCCATCTGTGTTTACAGTCTGCATCGGCCATGACTCCTAAATCATTATTCTTTTTCTTTTCTTTTTTTTCCTCTCCTGGTTTTCCAGAAAGAAAAAAAAATCATCAAAGTTCTCTTATCCGTGATCTTCTAATAGGGTTCTGACCAGAGGCTGAGTTTCAAAGTCATATCCATCCCCTTTAAATCCGCAGGGGGATGGGGTGTGCTGGATTTATTTAGCCAAAAACAGGACACAGACAGAATTACGAGGGATTATGGGAATATTTGGACATGGGGGGTGTCTGGTGGAATTACGACCTGCCATGACAGCAGCTGGTCAGGCAGACAGCAGAACTTCACCCATGGATTAGCACTGGTATGACCACCCGGCCTACAAAATGACCAGACCACTCATGACCAGTAGGTCACTGGTCATCATAACAACCACCCCTTTTATTGTTTCTCACCCCGAACAACATCCAATTTTAGCGTGAAGATAAATTAAAACGCATTTAGTGTTAAGATAAATGTCACCACATTGACAGTTGAGGCCTGGTCATTTTAATCTCTTATTGCGGTTAGTGGCTGTTCTTGTTGTTGTTAATAGTGTCACAGGCAGCGCTGGTCCAAACCAGTGTAATAGGCTCTTGGCTGGCCACTGTGGGTCAGATAGGGAGCCAGCAGAGTGCAGTTCAAGCCTGAGCTTAAGCTGAGGCAGTGAACCCAGGATGGGACTGGGGAGAGGGGGATGGATGGATGGATGGATGGATGGAGGGAGGGAGGGTAAGAGAGAGAAAGAGAGAGAGGAGGGGGGTTGTTATGTTTGTGGTGAAGGCCTGTGTTATGTACTGCGAGAAAGAGAGAGTGCAGAAGCTGCTCTCTGAGGCTTGGCTAGGGAGCATTAGTGGTGCGTAAATATTTAAATTGTCCAGGCATGCGTATTGTTTCCCCAAGATGGGTGAAATAGAGACGTGTGCAGAGCGCGAGAGAGAGAGAGAGAGAGAGAGAGAGAGAGAGAGACTCCATTAAACCAGCATTAGAAGTCACAGTTTTTTTTTTCCCGCAGTCTGAGTTCTCTGTCCTGGCTTGTGTTACTAGTGTCTGATTGTCATTTACTATGATAGATTCTCCACCTTGACAAGGAGTGTGTGTGTGTTGTTTTTGACTGTAAACGCTCTCTTTGGCCTCTGTGCAGACAAGCGAGCGAGCGAGCCCTGCGGGGGAACAGGGTGGACGATAAGTCACCGGGCTCAGGAGGGCCCTGTTTGTAATATAACAGTCTAAAAGCGATTCTCTGTGTACACACGCAGCAATAACCGGGGTCCATCAGAAGATGAGTGTCCACAGCAGGGTCTTATGCATAGTGAACGCGTCCATTACAGAATGGAGGCAGATGTGGTGGTGGGAGAGAGGGGGAGGGGGGGGGGAACGAGGGATGAAAGTTTACCTTCAAGTGTTTGCCTTACTTCACAGAGCCTTGCTTCACGCAAAGAGGAAAAATCCATCAGGGCTTGTCAGCGTGTACTGTATGTATGCTGCTGACATCAAAGGGAACGTGATTGATGCCGGATTGCGGATGGGGTGGAAACATCGATGCCTCTCGGGCTAGAAGCGGGAGGAGGGAAGGGCTTCGGAGGCCGAGCCACCGTGCTCCTACCTGCGACCGAGGCCCGGGTGATTGATAACGTGTCACAACAGTGTTTAAAGAGCTGAGCTGAATTAAGTCGAGGCTGTGAGGCTATTTCCACAAAGCCCTCGCTCGAGTCTTAAGACCACACCAAAAACAAAAGCGGCCATTCTTGCAGCCAACGGCTTTCAGCTGGCCCGTTTCACAACTTCAAACACTGTACAGTGGCATGCTCCAGGTCTCGGGACAGAAAATACTGTAGGCATGTGCAACAACAAATACATCAAGGGCCGTATGGTTTCAAGCAGGGCCCGTCTGTGTGCTTAACTGTGGTTTCGCCAGTGTAAACTGCACAACCATAGCATTGTACAATATCCTAAGTTTTCATTACATTGGTTACATCGGTGGAAGTCTGACACCAGTTGGCCGCCGGTGCCAACCGAATTGGGGAGGGGGGTGTTAACGAGGTCTTTCCAATCTGGAAAATCAATCCTGAGATTCTGATCTGTGCTTAACCCTTAATTCCCCAGCCCACAAAGGAGATCATGACAGTTCTACTGGCAAGCACTCTCGAAAATCACAGATTAATAGGTAAAAGCTAGGTTAGGCCAAGACTGCTCATTATATTTCATGTGAGCCACACAAAATCCCCATTCATTCTGCAAAATTACATAGCACTATACTGTTAACTTGGTAATAAAACACAAAAGTGTGTGTGTGTGTGTGTGTCTGTGGGCTGAGTGTGAATATTCATCTGTGAGCGTACATATGTGAGAGTGTACATGTCTGCTTTACATACCCTTTCGATTTCAGAGTAAACCAAAAACCATCACACTACTATGGTTACATATGTTGTCCACACAGAGAGCGACTGTGAACAAATACACCCTATGCCGAGACGGACTGATCCACTCCAGACGTCTCTCGCAGCGAGTCCCCCCGCACTCCACGTCAGACCCCCTAATCCATATGGGCTCGTGCTTCCAATTACTGGACATTTTTCCCCGGGGACGCCCTCCAGAAATGTCTCAAATATTCCCCAATAAAGCAGAACACAGCCCCGATTATGGTTTGTGTGAAGGTTGAAGACGGGGCAAGAGTAGTAACTGGGGGTTTAGAGTTTCTGTCCTCCTGGCGAAGGTTTGGGTTGTTGTACTGTAAGTAGAACCGAGTGTTTGGTGACCCGCTTTTGAACGTCTGAATTTGCTGAAAAAAGAACAACCAGAGCTGGTTTGTGTGTGTGTTTTAGATCTTTATATTGGGCAAGTTTTGGCCATTCATTTACAGGACAAGTCATTCATCATTTCCCCATAGTTTGACTGAATCGGAATGCAGAAATATCTTTCTTCCATAAACACGTATCACACATACATTTTTGTACAGTGAATTTGATGGAAATTCAATTGTCCTAACCCCAAAATACCGACTGAGACTGTAAGGTAGCTCTTGGATTAAGGGCTGAACCTCAGAAGCTGTTTGGCTCAGTAGCTCTAAACACGGCTGA
The DNA here is from genome assembly GCA_030264315.1 of Sardinella tawilis. NCBI lineage: Eukaryota > Metazoa > Chordata > Actinopteri > Clupeiformes > Clupeidae > Sardinella > Sardinella tawilis. Next base: position 8,129,231 of record JASCQY010000036.1, read on the forward strand.
TGAGTGTATACACACCAGAGTCTAGGCTGAAATAATGAAAATATGATCATGGGTTCAAGAAAAGTTTATGTCTGACAGAGGCCAATGACAGAAGAGGCAACAAACTAGTGCGGCTCTAATTCACTGATATTTAATATGGTTTGCTGCCCTCTCCTGGTTGTAATTATACTGCAGTTTTTTTCCAATCAGTAAGGCTCTCTATTGTCGTCCGAGTCAAACACTGAACTCAAACTACTATGAATAGACTAATATACCACTATGCTCCTAATTACTGGTATAGTTGTGAAATAAATCATAAAGTGTTAATGATGTCTAAGATGTCATATCAGTCACTTACAGTGGAGGACACTTATTTGACTATCTGAGAGATCAAGGAGGTTTGTCTTCAAACACGTTGTAAATTATGCCATGACTTTGCCCCTAAAAGTATCCCTCTACCCCTGCCATCTTATAGCGTGCTATTCTACTGTGTGCGACTGTTACAATCCCTCAGAACATACCCTCAGGACAAACAGTGCTTTCAAATCCTTTAATAGGTCTGTTTCCAGTATCCAGAGATCCACTTTTATCAATTACAATTTAGTATTACACAACCTGTCTGCAGAGCAGATTAACAAGAGAGATCTCATTTAAGGCCAATGCTGTTCGTTCTATTTGCCTGTAAAAATTCAGTTGTTACATGGTTGTTGTAGAAGTCACAGGTAAAAACACTATACAGAATGAACTTTATTTCAAACCACACTGGAACTCATTTCTAATGGGTACTGTGTGGTCTTGATAAGGACATTAGCTGATGTTAGTGTTGCATACAGTAAATTACGCCTGGCATTCTGACTAGTAAATATGCTCTTCCATTGGACAGAAACAACACAAACACATATTTCAAAGACAGACTAAGGGCTCTAAATTAAATTATTACTAGGGAGTAACATGCATGAATTAAATCTATTGTGTGTAATCTGGGAGTACTTTGATGAATCAGTTTAGGAGATTCCGCATGATAATTATCCACAAGGTATCCTGCACAAATAAGTGTTAGCTTTAGGGAGATTTACGTGCCCTGCCATACATCTATAGGCTATTTGAAATTGTTCTCTGAGGTCTGCAAAGATGGTATGTAACTTTTGTTGAGCTGAAAACGGTCCAAAAAGACCTAAATAGGGTCCTCTGTAGCCTATTGAAATAGCTCTCGAGAAGAGAAGAGAAGAGCGCCTCATGTTTCCACCTATGATAAGGAGCTGTTCCCTGATTTGCTGCTGTAGCTTCCCAGCGTTATTCAGCTCTATTGGCACCTTGAGTGGACAGAGTTTTATCACTTTACTAATGTCAGCATTGCAAGGGAAGACGAATGGAAATTATTGGAGCTGAGGAAGAAATTGCCTATGAATCGGACCACCAACAATTGCCTGGAGATTATACAGACACTTCACAACGTTAAGCTTGTAAGGGATGGGGTTTCACACTGGCCAACATAACCAGATAACTGCTTCGTTATCACATTGTTACTGTTCCAACCACAGGTGAAAACTTACAGAGCTTGTTGTACCTGTTATTAATTTCAAAATACGCTGGAAACAGAAATAATAATGGACTCCAAAATGTAACTGCAACCATTTGTTTATCTTATTCGCAGCTGAAATTTTGTTCAGTCACAAAAAACTACTAATACCACTACTTACTGTAGATTTCTATAGCGCTTTTCAAGATATCCAAAGCGCATTTACATTGGAAGGGGGACCTCTCTAACAACCTTCTGGATATCTGAGTTTCTCTCATCAATCAAAATGACTGAAAAACTGATACGGTATGTTTTGGTGAACCACTGGTGAAGTTGGTGGTACCTGAGCTTACTGTGTTGTTCCAGGCAAAACAGTGCAGGAGCCTTAGCTGGTCCCCAGCACTCCTACTCAGAGCTCATTCACTGACGCAGCACAGTTCTCAGGTGGAGGAGCTGGGACAGGTCCACACTGCTTCCCCCACAGACCACCATCACCAGTGGGCCAAGAGGACGAGGCAGTCTGCCCTCTGCCTGGAGCCTCTGGATCAGACCACTGTACACGGCCGCCAACGCAGCTCCGCACGCCATCTCCACCAACACACGCTCCTCATCTACACATCCACACACACACAAACACACACGCACACACATACAGACAGGGCAGAGATTAAACATACAGTAAACACACACGCACGCTCACACACACACACGCACACACACATACAGACAGGGCAGAGAATAAACAGAACCTCGCGCAGACACACACACAAGCACAAACAGGTCATTGTATATACACATGTATACACACTAACATGTACACAAATAAACACATTTAATTCCTCTCTTTATAATCACATTACAGTCTAGTCTTTTTTCAAGGCAGTCCAGTTTACTCTGCTAGGAAACACAGGAGAGGATCTCTGGACACTGTTGAGTTATTCCAGTTATGCTGGATTATTCCTGTTATGCCAGGACAGGACAAGGTTTAGTAAATAACGTCAGCAGTTTCATTTTTGGGTGAACTTTCCCGTTATATCTGTCTCTGCACACACACACACACACACACACACACACACACACACACACACACACACACACACACACACACACACACAC
>JASCQY010000036.1:8139839-8152736 GCA_030264315.1 Sardinella tawilis
ACACACACACACACACACACACACACACACACACACACACACACACACACACACACACACACACACACTCAGGAGTTGTATCACATATCCAGGTGCTTTTAACAACAACATTTTGTCTTTGTTATTAACATGTTATTATTAGCTATTACCAATTGTTCACCAGCGCTTCAAAGCATCACCAAAAGATACACAAAGAAAGAAACACACAGCCTACTAGTGATGTGAAGCCAAGACACACACAAACCGACTCCTGCATCAAACAACCATTAGGCCCATTACAGAAGACATCAGGCACGCACTGCCAGAGCTGCCTAATCCCTTAGCACAGAGGCAGGAGCCTGTGCCGTTGGTCTTACCATCCATCACTGTCCGCCGCATTGACGTTTACTCCAAAGTCCAGCAGGAACTTAACGATGTGGTGGTGCCCGGCACACACTGCGTTGTGGAGTGGAGTGATGCCCTCATCGTTGGGCGTGCTTGGATTTTGCACCTGTACGGTAGATAGAAAAGACGACATTTGGATTTAGGGTTAACTCATTTTGTAGATGCATGTCATTATTCTGATCGATTGCATTGATAAGAAATAGTGACCTTTCTAAATGTTAAGAAACAGTGACCTTTAAAAAATTCAACTATTAGCTAAATACTTTGCATTTTTGCACCACAGAAATTGCTTTCTTTTTTCCAGGGAGGGTTAACTGAATGTGAATGATTGGTGAACACGTGGGTAGGTTATCCTCTGTTGTGATGGCTGAATGGTGGGTATATTCAATATATATTCAATATCTTTTCAATATACTATATTGTATTGATATTTATGGTTGTAGATGTTGCTCACTAACAAACACAAATATTATGTCTACCAAGCCAATGTAGCCTGTGTGAGCTCTGACATAGAGACCCTAGTAAGTAAGTAGGCTACCTCATAGATGATTCTCTGCACCAGGTCAAACTCGCCCTCCAAAGAGGCGTCCAGCAGCAGAGCCAAGGGGTTAAACTTCACCCTCAGGCCGTGACCAGTTCGCTCCGAGCCCGGCTTCTTCAGGTTGGTTCGTTTTGCCTGAAGAGGTAAATACAACATTGGGGGGAAAATCTGTTAAGTTAAAGATGCTAAGTCACATCAGTGGTATGAATTTGGTTCTTTGCAGAAGCTGAAAAAAAACCCCCAATATATTGTTTTTCTATTTGAGGATACTTTTTAGTAACATTAAGAAATTCTTAATAGCAACTCAATGAATAAATGAATCATTTTTTAAAAACGAATACCAGTAACTCTTGCTGATTTTCTTTAGTACGGTGTATTTCTGCTTAGCAAACACCAACCCCACTCACTAGCCTACACAGATCTGCTCTGTTCTGGCTCTCCTTTCTATCAGAGCATCTGGCCATTCTCTATGTGCCTGTAGCCTACTGTACTCCTCGCTATCTGAGTCTCAGGTGCTAGGAGTGCCAAACGAGCTCATCCCAATGAGCAGTCATGTGATGTTTCCATTTTGTTTACGCCAAGCGCAGGTGTTTGTTGTTCATTGCTCACAGACATGCACTGATGCCAGCAAAAGTGCTAAAGCACCAAGCCCATGCAAGCTCTGACAGCCAGCGACAAAAGAGCTTCGATGACCTGATGACCTTTACTGTCGACTACTACGACTTTACTAGGATTTTTACGTGTACCTGTACATGAAAGGCCTGCTTCTTGTAAGTGGGGAAAACCTCCACGCAAGCCCGGCTCTCTCCTAGCGAGGAGGCCCTGCTGGCTGCTCGAGTGATCTGAGGCACGTGATGAAGGCAGCGAGTGGAGTGCCCCAGTTCAAATCGCTTTCGCTCGCGCCTGAGCGCACAGCGGCGGGCAGAGCTACAGTATCTCACACACACACTGATGAAGCTAACCCCATGCAGGGGGCCAGAGGCCATCGCCAGAGAACTTTTATCGCTAGCCAAAGGGGGCGAGAGGCTAAATAAAGCCGTGCCTCCAAATAAAAACAAATATAAATAAATAATAAATAAAAACGGCACTCAGTGTTTCCCCACACACTTACACCTCATCAAATATGCATGAGGTTTGTGTTTGTGTGCAACTGGGTGTGGCCCGCACTTGACAGGCACTGTGATTAAATTGAGCCAAGGCAGACGGGAGACTTAGCGCTAATGCTATTGTGTAGCATGTTTCCGTGTAGCACAAAGTGCTCAAATAGCTATCCCAAATCTGGTGGAGTGCACAAATGAGACCTTGGCGAGGCTTGCATGCATGGCACGCCTCACGTTTTACATTTTAATATGGGACACGTCAGAGACTAATTACATCCTGACTTCCTTTTTTTCCCCCTGTTATTTTTAGCCTGCTAGCTGCTAGGTGCTATTATTGCACCACTCAGACATTCCTTCTGGATGTGATCTAGTTCCGATTTCAGATTCCACAGGTGACATGACAATCTGCAACAAAGATAGACAGACCAGAGGCTAGATTCTCCACTTAGCGACTCACCGACGGACTTGGGGGTGAGCTTGGTTGAGGCTGCTTCTCCGGCTCGGCAGGGGGGGTGCAGGCCTCAGGCACTGGGCTACTCTGGGCATTTGTGGGGCTGCTTTGGTGGTGGTGGTGGTGGGGGTGGGGGTGAGGGTGAGGGTGGTGGTGGTGGTGGTGGTGGTTGTTGTTGCTGTTATCCTCCGTGGTCTCCGGTGCTGCCACCCTTGACGTCTGAGGGGAAGGCTGGGCATCGGCGATCTGAGCACTGGCTATTGTCTCGGCACTGGGGTGCGCCAGCCTGTTCTCGTTGGGGTCCGAAGATGGAGGGGACCCGGACGGCGGTGGGAGCAAGGGGGCGTCAGGAGTGGGGACCTCCACAGCGGGTGGCATGACCAGGGTGTCAGGCGCGGGCACGTTGCCGTTGGTGGTGTCGGCCTCGCTCAGGATCATGGGAGGGCCCATGTAGCTCAGCGGACTGTCCGGCTGGTAGAACGGAGTGCCAACCGTGCCGGGCTCCATGCCCCCGGCCAGCGTGTTGAAGCGCTGGTACAGAAGCTTCTGGATGTTGGGGCCGGCCGGCCCCTCGGGCTCGGTGATGGAGCTGCGCTTCTTGAGCGGGCGCGGCGCGTTGGCCAGCTTGCGGCGGAGCACCTCCAGGTCTGCGTCGCTCTGGTAGCGCAGCGGGGAGTGGGCCACGGGTGTGAGCTTGGTGGGGCTCAGGGGCCTGGGGATGTTCTCCACGCTGGGCGGGGGGAGCGGAGCGCCCTCCGCGTCGGGCTCGTCCCGGCTGCCCTGATGCTGGAAGGGAACAGGGGATGGAGACGTGGAGCTGGAGGGCAGGACCGGCTTCCCGTAGACTGGAGAGGGAAAGGAGGGAAAGAGAGGAGAGGGAAATGTGGAAAAATAATTCGGTTTTCGGTTCCAAGAGGCTAGGATTCAGCAGAGAGAACTAATTAACATCATATGTTTTTTTTTTTTTTTTTTATTTTAGACTTCAAAAATCCACTCAAATACTAAAGCTATACCCTACTGATTTATAGTGTCAAACGTTTCCAGTGCCGAACACATGATGAGCATTCTGTATGATATCGCACTTAGCATTAGCGCTGCTGGCCATAAACATTCTTCCACAGAGCGCTTTTAAGAGGCATTATGTCAACTTGACTGACGCATCCATCAGTGCTCTAGTTCAGTTTAAATCTGTTTAAGACAAATGCAACCAAAAGCCTATGGCAAAACTGACAAGAGTCGACTGCTCTTAAAAGACTGGGCGGTTAGTTCAACTATGGGCCCTTTCTTTCTTAAAGGGTCCTCCATCTTTCTTCCTCCACCCTGGGACTCACCAGCCTTCACCGTCGGCCTGCTGCTGCTGGGGTAGCCCTTCCCTGCCGGCTGCAGGTACATGTTGTAGATGGAGCTGGAGTTCATGGTGGCCGGGCCCTTGCGGGGCGACTGTGGCCGGGACCCCCTGTCGGTGACGAAGGGTCGCACGGCGGCCGCCAGCGGTGGGTCGGGCCGCTCCCCGCCGGGGAACATGGGCGACCCTGTCTGTGACGAGGAGGGGCTGGGGGGCACGGAGATGCGCTGCTGGATCTGCTGGGAGGCCGAGCGGGAGGTCGGGGGCGAGGAACGCTGCCAGGCCAGGGTGGCGGGCGCCGAGCGGGGCAGGGAGCTGGTGGAGCAGATGGTGGAGTGGTGACCCGCGCTGGGGTACGTGCCGTAGGTCGGGTGGGGCTGCTTCGACAGCGCAGTCACTGCCCCAACCAGCCTGTTCGAGTCCAGGCTCTGGATACCAAAGAGAACAGATGCACAATTAGCATATTTCTGTATGCATTTCACATAGCAAAAGCAACTATGTGCAAGATTTAAATCACTCCGCTCCAGGTTCAAGTCATAAACCACAAACCACGACCCAAGATGTGATCCAAAACAAAACAATGAAATCAAAAGCCAAGCAAAGTGTCCAAAAAAAAAAAGACTGTGTGTGTAAGTGTTTGGTAGATGATGAGAAAAGGCACTTTCAAATCCATGTTCTGTCTTATAATTAAAGAGGAGAAGTGCTTCGGGCTCACATAACCAATTGTCTCTGCTCTTAGTTTCTCTCACAGCATGACATTACATTCCCTGCCATGTAGTAAATCTGCCAGTAAGTCTCTTACACAACACTGAATAAAAAGACTATTTTACTGAGCGTGCCTTACTGACATGTTTCACTATAAATGTTATATACAGCAGTTAAAATTGTCTTTAAAATTATTTTCGGTGTTAATGTCCATTAGATTGAATTAGCATGAGGCAAATGGGAAACGAACAGCTTAAAGCGCCGATCTTACCTTGTCACTCTGCATTCCGACGGCCATCTTGTCTGGAGGTACAAGTGGCGGCATGCTTTTGGTGAGAGCTGGCCAGTTGGCATCGTTGGCTGTGGAGTGGACGGCAAGAAGGGAGTGAGCCACAGAGAAAAGAGAAAAGAGAAAGAGGGATAAGAGCTCTAGTGACTGCACTAATCAGAGCACAGCCTGTTCTGTTCTTTAGGGGCAGTCCCTTATGGATTAGGGAATTAGGGGATTAGATACTGAAGGTGGAGTTAGAACACTAGACTAGTTTCAGACAGGAAAGAAACAGGAGTTGAGGTTTGCTAATAAGACAGAAAATCACAGGAGAGAGAAAGAGAGAGAGAGTGATAGAGAGAGAGGGAGAGAGAGAGAGAGAGAGGGCTCAAGACAGTGTGAGCTGTGAAGATGTGCCTGAAGCTGTGAAATGGTTCTTGACAGCGCAGTTGAGATGTAGTTTGAGAGGATCCTTTAAGCTGCCAGCAAGTGAAAATGGAGCCGTACTCACTCACATAACTCACGTTAAGCACACACACACACGCATACGCACACACACACACGCGCATACACACACGCACACAATCTCAAACACTCACTCATACAGACAGACACACGTGTGCCCCAAGCACTTGCGACAACACACGCACACACACACACGCCATCAGCTTTTAGCTAATTCATTCACAGAGTGGCCCACACCCCTAATCTTAATGACATCTGAGGCACTAGTCCACTGTGTATAGAGCCTGGCAGACGAGGCGTGTGTGTTTGTGTGACACGCTCTACTCTCTCACTGAGTCCAGTTCACACAGGTTCAGCTGGATTACTGGGCCCTATGGTACATACACATTAGCCCATACACTAACCCACAACCATTTTCGATCCGCAGTCCATTAAGACTGCAGGCCCTACAGTATTTTCATGCACTGTACGCCTTTTTCTTTATTTTTTGCTTGCTGTTTGTTTTCCGTGTACATTAGCATGCTAAACCTAATTAGCTCCGAAGCAGTGTTTACAGGCCAGATTGTAGGCATGCTTCGGACCCCACAAGAGGCATGTAGGTGAATTAGGCTCGTTCTCTTTCGGCGCTAATTGCGTCATATCTAAGAGCGTGTGCTTATATAGGCCACTGTTGGTATCATCACAAGAGATCTACAGGGAGATTCTTTCGCCTCCGAGGGATGAAATGTGAATATTTACAACAAAATGAATGTAGATCATAAGACGACGAGTTATGAGAGGCTGTTTACTGGAAAGACTGAATTCTGCCTCTGTACTCCAAGTCTTGTTTAACTGTTGATTGCTTCAAGCCATCTTTTCTTCCGTAAAAAACCCTGAGCTGAGCTTACAGTAAGCACAGCCTCCTGGGTCGCCACCATCACCACCAACTCGTAAACTTTCTTTTTAAGTTTCTGAATGAAAAAAAAAATAAACAAATAAAACACACACCCTGTTAAATTTTAGATGAGCTGTTGCACTGCAGGGATAAAAGGCTAAAGTGGCAGAAAAAGAAAAAAAAAAACGACTTGACCTTTATGCCGTCAAAACCGCTCTTTTCCTCTGCTTCCGGAACTTCCTGAGCTCAAAAGGGCTGGAAGAGAACACGGCCTGCGGAACCTTTCCCCTCTCTCTGACCTGCTGTTTTTCTATTCTTCTTCTTTTTTTCATTTTCTGTGTTTGTTTAAATAGGCTGTCGTTACGTAAGGAAAGCAGTCACTTCCCTTCATTCAGTAGTGGATTGCGTTTGAAACTTGCTTTTTCCTTTTCCCTTTTTTTTTTTTTTTTTTTTGAGGGGGGAAAGGGGGCACATTACTGTAGCGCTCAGAAAATCAATACCGTTCTGTGGCCACAAAGGACACAACAGGAGGGAGATGTGGGAGATGTAGCTATTCTACTGAGGTGCTACTTAACTAAGTGGTGGGAACTATGACAGGGTTAGTGCTTTGGGTGTTGCACACTAATGATGGGGTTTCTAGGGAGAAGGAACTGATTAAACTGCCCAGTGACTACAACTCTGGCATTCAGAGAAACTAAGAGTTTAAGGCATACAGTAAGTCTGAATACTACATACTGTGTAGACATTACTGTAGTTACAATGCAAAACAATTCAACTCATTCATTCAGTTGATCTCTCTCTCTCTCTGCAAACTGTGTTTATAAGTTATGCAGTATATGGATGTTATATTTTTGGCTTGGGACAAAACAATTTATGTCTGTATATGCTTTGGCTAAGTCTGTTTACACATTAGAATTACATTTTGTGTATACTGAAATAATAGCAGACAATGCCATGTGTATGTCTGATGTAAATACCATATGTATGTCAGTGCAATATCAGTGCAATATTAACATTTGTGTATAACCCAAGAGAATGTATGTCAGCATGGACTGACATCATGGAGCATTATTGTTTTGTCTCTCTGCACTGTGTTTGTATGTGTGTGTACTGTATGTATGCATGTGTGCATGCATGTGTGTGTGTGTGTGTGCTTAGACCCCGGCAGTCCTCCTCCTGTCTCTTGAAGACTCACTGGCATCACAGTCGGCCCCTGCGGGCTCAGTGGGGGCCCCGGGCCCTTCAGCCTCGTCTGCGGCGGGCGGCACCAGCGAGGGCTCTGCTATGATGTCTAAATCAGACACCTTCCAGGGGCCAGGGGCCTTTCGCACACCTCCAGCGACACAGCCCTCCTCCTCTGCTGGGTTACCCACCACCGACCACCGCCACCACATCACCCCCATCACACATCCCCAGCACCACACACACACACACACACACACACACACACACACACACAGGCAAATGCATACAGTACATGTACACAGGTAAATCAACACACACACACACACACACACACACACACACACACACATACACATACACACACACACACGCCAAACATCCCAGCGACCAGAGATAAACAAAACAAACAAAACAAACCCATAGATGACAAAAAAGCAACAAAGACAGAACAAGGGAAGGAGAAGAGAGGGCCCACACACAAGACAGAATACACACAAAAGAGGAAAGTTAGCCAGAAATTCAAGCAAAGGAAAATTAAAAAGAAACAAGCAAATTAAAAAAGTAAGAAGATGATTTTTCTTTTTTTTTTTTTTTTCCCGGCAAAGATTGAAACCAGTAGCAGCAAGCAAAAGGATGTTGTTTACAAGAGTAGCTGGAAATGCTATACGGCCCTTGGCAGTAAACCGATATGTAATCAACGTCTACAATTCCTAGACTGTGTGAAGCCAAGCAGAAGCCGCACTGGATCCAAAGGCAGTTTACCCTGACCCCATTTAACTTAGTGAAACCACAAAAAGGAATTCCTTTCCAATGACACAGTCAGCGCTAAGCTTTTGATAGCCAGGCATGGTAGGCTAAGTGGTTTTGTTTTTTATTTATTTCTTGTTTTTGTTTTTAGGCTGAGCAGGTATGGAAATGAATGGGACGAGAGAAATGGAGAGGCAGACTGACCGGACTTGGAGCGGGCGTGGTTGACTGTGGCCGTCATGGCGAGTGAAGAGTGAGGTTTGAGGGGATCGGGGGGCAACACGTACCCCCCGTCCTGCCTGCCCGGTACGGGCACCTGGATGTAGGGGCACACGGCCGCCACCCGCCCCGAGCTGCCTGCCGCAGGCTGGGGGGAAGGAGGGCCGTTCATCCGGTTCAGCTGTGGATGACAGAAACAGAGGAGGACGGGTTAGCCATGCGGCTATGCTAAAGAGGCCTCTGCCATGCTAAGCACTGGTATTAACATACCTTTGTGTCTGTATTTATGTAGTCATGTCTTTTTAGGAACTATGAAGCCTATTTAGAGTTTCATGCTTCACCCAGATATCAGATACTGTATTTGGTATTTATATTAAATATTAGAGTTGGCTGGGCTAAATGATGTTGGTAAGGGTCTGTGTGTGTACTGTATGTGTGTGCGAGTGTGCATACTGTATGTGCGCACATGAGCGTGCATATATGTCTAAATAAACACATGCATGAGTGCCTGGGTAATTCTATAGGTATCTTAACCTACCAATTTGCCTGTCTATATGATAGGCCCTGCTATAACCCCATCTGTAGGGGTTATGTTATACACAAGACAGAAATAGGGTCTGGCTTCCACCAGCTGTTGACTCTAATAGCAGATGGTTTGAACAGAAACTCTGTCGAGCACTTCAGCTAATAAATCCCTTCAGTAGAAGCCATGCCTGTGCCCTGATAGACTCTTTGCTCTCACTGCACCCTTGGACTCGTTAGAGAAATGCATCTCCTAAATGAGCACACGGACACCACACATCAGGTTGAAATTGCTGTGCTGTTTGATCGGGATGGAACATCGGCTAATGGGCAACTGTTAGCTTAGCGTGTGTATGGACAGGGAATCTGTCAGGGTATCCATCTAAGTTAGCGCATACACCCTGAATTAGCGTCTGTAGGAGTTGCTAATGCAACTGAAAAGTTACTTTTTAATCTTTCTATAATAAATAAAATGTGTGAATGTGTCTATATTATAGTGACTGCATTACTGGCCTCGGTGAGAGCATCTGAATGAGTGTACTGAGCATTAGCATCTGTTTTAGCGACTGTAGTATTAGTATCTCCCTGGGTGCTCCTGGCCTTACGCTGCAGGGCTGACGTGCCTCGGCTTTTTTCTTGTAGAGGCGCTCGCGGAGGTCGCCGATGCGCTTGTCCATCATGGACACCTCCATGTTGCGCTTGTTGAGCAGCTCCTTCTGCTGCTGCAGCTTACTGCTCTGCTCCTGGTTCAGCTTGTTGCGGATCTGATGCAGGAGAGAGAGAGAGAGAGAGAGAGAGAGAGAGAGAGGAGGGGGGGAAGAAAGAAAGAAAGAAAGAGAGAGAGAGAGAAAGAGAATACAGAGAGAGGGAAAACAGGAGGGTGGGGGTGTTGAAGAGAGAAAATGAAAAGATGAAGAGAGAAAAAAGGAAAGAGCAAAGCAAGAGAAAAGAAAGAGTATGGTATGACAGAGTTACACATTGAGTAAAGCTAACCACACTGAACCAATACAGTCAAGCAGATGGAACAAAATCATGATCAAAGAACTTTTTTTGTTTTAATGCTCCAGCATGTTGCATTAAAAAATAATGACTGGTGGACGTTTTTTTTTCCCCTCTTCTTTGGGCTCACATCTTACAGTACGAGACCATGTGCAGCAGCACCAAAGAGCAGCTCCACTGGGCTGTCTAAATGCAGAGCGAAGCGAACCCTTTGAGTTAGTCATGCCCCAGGGCCACTCCTCTGCTCTGGGTAAACTGCGATCATGTGCTGTTTGGGGAAACTGAGCTGAATAAAAGCCAACTGTTGTTCAAATGACCTCTAGGTTAAGTGAGGGCCATAGAGATGAGCGAAGCCCAACAGCACATACAAAACAGAACAAAAAGATACCACAGATTTAAAAAAAAAATGCATGTCAAGCATCGCAATGCTATCAACTGACACCAATTAGCCGACAGCTTCTTCAAATAGGCTTCAGCATTACAAAATTATGACAATACAATCATCACAAGTCGTACTTTTCTGGTAATATTCTCACTCCAAAAGATATCAATATCAAAACATGACGGCAGACGGCTACGACAGTCTGCAGTGCCAACCAGCAACCAGCAGAACAGGTGCAATCCAGCTCTCCAGCCTGGATAAGTGAGGAATGCTACTGGTGCACATTATGCCATTTATCTGCACAATGTTATTACAGTATGCTGAACACGCCCTTCATAGAGTTCATAGATACTGCATCTACTCATACACATACAGTACAGTAGTAACACGTTCATAAGCAACTCTGATCTTAAGTCTCTACACACTATTGAATACATACATTTTACATGGTAAACAAAATTATTCTACACAGTTTCAGAGATGTAAACAAAAACAATCCACTAACATTCTTTTTCATTCCCAAATTTCTTCCGCTACATTGAGATAACAAACAAGCTGTTCCCCGGAATGCTCGACCAGGAACAGCTAATAACACTAATATAATCAAACTGATTTGAATCAGATCTCTTGAAACCCTCAATACACAGCCTATGTCACATCGTCCACGTTCTCCGCGTCCAAAGCACACGATACCGCTGCGTACCTGCAGCTCCTGGTAGAGTTTGCGTAGCTCGAGCGCGGCGGCCCCGCTGATGGGCCCCCCGAGGGGCTGCAGCCCGTTGAGGCGTCCCCTGCGCAGGTCGTCCAGCTGCTGGGTGAGCTGGTCCACCTTCAGCACGGCCGCCTGCAGCTCCGCCTGCTTCTCCTGGAACAGGTTGCTCACGTGCTCGATCTCGGCCGCTGCAGAGGGGGACAGGCACCGCCACGCCAACATGTCAGACCCATGTGTCAGGGGAAAGGGGCTGGGAAGTGGGTGTGGATGTGTCTAAGTGTGTGCGTGTGTGTGTGTGTGTGTGTGTGTGTGTGTGTGTGTGTGTGTGTATGTGTGTGTGTCTGTGTCTGTGTAAGTGTGTGTTTTGTGGTTGCAGTGGGTTCCCGCTAAAAGCTGTGCGACCTCGTGAGAGTGAGCAAGTGTGATGATGGAGAAAGGCTTAATGTGTCCCTGCAGACAGATGCTATCTTTTCATTCCCCTCTCTCAGACTCTCTCCCGCTCTCTCTCTCTCTCTCTCTTGCTCTCCCTCTCTCTCTTTCTGTCTCACAGACTCCCCCTCTCTCTCACTCTCTCTCTTTCTGTCTCTCAGACTCTCCCTCCCAGTCTTCCTCTCTCTTAGTCTGTCTCTCTAAATCTCTCCCAATCACTTACTCCCTCTATCCTTCTAAATCACTCTCCCCCCCTCTCTCTCTCTCTCCTCCACTGAGTCATGACCGAAAATTGACACAGCCAAAAGCGAAGGCCAAACACGCCAGGCGTGACATCCTCCGAATTCTCCCGTCCCCTCCCAAGGCCGCAGCTGAGAGAGGGAGGCCTAGGAGCGCTAACACCTCCCAGCTGTTCCTACGACACACCCTCGGCTCCCAAACACCCAAAATGGCCGCCAGCCCACCATCCCAGCCACCGGGACTTCACAGCAGCAGCAGCAGCAGCAGCAGCAGCTGACTGAGCAAGTTCGCACAGTGGAACAAAGATTGTAGTGACTTCGCAAACAGCTGCGTGTGGGGGCGTCAAAACACACCAGTATAGCCACACACACACACACTCACACAAACATGCAGGAGCTATAACAGACTAGGTGATGGATGACCAAAGGTTTTTCCAAAAATTTGTCCAGAAAGTACAAGTGCGGTTTGAGCGAAGCCAAATGGGCCTGTTCCTGAGAACACGCTATCTTGCGAACGCAATATTTTGATGCGTTTGTTGATAAATCATTCTTTTTTTGTTGATAAATCTTCTATTGTTTGTTAATAAACCTTCTGTTCTGTCTATTGTAATGCAGCTAAGGGAATCTTTTTGTAAATCCGACTATATACAGACGGGCCGTACAAATGCCTACAGCACATAAATAGACACAGGCCAACTGTCTAAAGTAAACTATGTCAAATGTGAGCAGCTAGTGCTAGTATGTCCTGTGTGAGACAGGCCTGAGAAGGAGCTTATGTGAGCGTGAGTGTGAGTGTGAGTGTGAGTGTGAGTGTGAGTGTGAGTGTGAGTGTGAGTGAGTGTGAGCGTGAGGGAGTGTGAGTGAGTGTGAGTGAGTGTGAGTGAGTGTGAGTGAGTGTGAGCGTGAGCGTGAGCATGAGTGAGTGTGAGTGTGAGTGTGAGTGTGACTGAGTGTGGGTGTGGGTGTGAGTGTGAGTGTGAGTGTGAGTGTGAGCGTGAGCGTGAGTGTGAGCGTGAGTGTGAGTGTGAGTCCAGCTGCAGTGCGGTAGGGTACGGTGCGGTTAGGACGGCGTATCTCGGGTACGGACGTACACAGGTTGCCGTTGATGATCTTGCTGTAGTCCACCTGGCCCCTCATGGCGCGGACCTTCTTGAGCTTGGCCTCCTGGCTGTCCACGCGCTCCTTCAGCCTCTGCAGCTTCTCCGCCTCAGGCACCGCCTGTCCCGGCCTGCCGTCTTGCTGCTTCAGATAACGCAGCCGCTGCTCCTGCAGAAAGGGGGGGGGGGGGGGGTGGCGCGGGGGCGGGGGGGGGGGGGAAGGGGAGATGCCG
>JASCQY010000036.1:8155638-8170254 GCA_030264315.1 Sardinella tawilis
ACACACACACACACACACACACACACACACACTCACACACACACACACACACACACACACACACACACACACACATAGCACAAACATGTGAGCTGCCATGTATCAATTCAAAATGCCCCCAGGAACATGCGTGTGTAGTGAATTCCATTAGCTGACACATGACTGATGCCGACATATGGCTTTGTTCTTCCAAGTTCATGTCGGCACGTTGATATGTTTACATGTGTCACATGTCCATGACTGCACACACACACACAGGCCACAGGCCCTTTAAAACACACACACACACACACACACACACACACACACACACACACACACACACACACGCACACACACCACACAGGCCATGCAAGCCGAGTACTTGTGGCCATGGTCGATATGACATGTAAGGGTGATTTATTAGGCAGGTCTAGTGTATCCAGCTCAAAATGGCTTCGCTAGCAAATGCACTCAACAACAAACAAAGCTCCAATGGCCTAAACAATGAAGTGAAGTGTTTGAGACCTCAACAGGCAGGGCAACACAAGCGGGGTAGGATTTCAATTTCTAGATCTGGCCTCACGGGACCAAAATTAGGACGTCTACGTAATTGTATGTGTTTGTTTACTTTTTTGACAATGGGCAGCTGAGTATGGTAAATATACAATGTAGTAGTCGATTCTTTTATTTCAGGCAGGCAACAGAGGTCACTGAACATTTTTCAAGGAACATCTTTCATCAGAAAAGATGCAAGTAGGCAGTTGATGATCTGAGAACAAAGAGACTTCGAAACATGGCAGAGATGAATAAGTCAGGGTTACCTTGGCGACAAGCATCTGTTGCTGGGCCTCGATCTGCTGCTGCTGTCGCGTGGCCATCTCCTGCAGCTCCGACAGGGTGAGCTCCACTCGAGGGTTCCCCACCTGCAAACACACACACACACACACACACACACACATTAACACATCAGTTACAGTCACACACACACACACACACACACACACACAAACACACACACACACACATACACACATACACACATACAGACACACACACACACACATACATACACAATTAAACGCATAAGAGTCAACCTTGCATCCACAAAAAGTCAAATCACACTGAAAACCTCATGCAAACACATAAACAATTTGATTTGATTTATTTGGAATAAATATATTTCCAAGGGATAAAACATGATAGACTGCAGACACTTATTTCCATGACAATATCACAACCAAAACCACCTAACCAAACACCAGACAACGCCCTGCATTGCCTTTTGCCTTATGCATCTTTTACCAGCTCCCCAAACACTCGCCCACGGTTGCGCTTACTGGGACAAAACGCACACAGTCACGTTTTCACACACACACATAATATATACACCAATCACACGACATATCCGCCTCCTCCAGACGCACACCTGTCATCGGTCGACAGGCCCACTTAGAGGGAGGGAGCGCCGCAGACACCGGCGCATCAATAATAAATGGCATTAATAATACATGGCCAAACCACAGAGGCTGTCATGTCATGAACACGGCTCTCCCCATGATCAGGAGCTGCAGCCACAGGAGGCCTTTCCTCACCCAGCCCTTAACTACACCACGGTGGTTAATAACCCCACTGTGGAGAGAACCAGGCTGGAGCCTGGGGAGGGTGGGAGGGTGAGGGGAGTGGGGGGAGTGGGGGGGCGCAATGACTAGGCTTGCAGGCAGACAGCAGTGCATTAAAAGCTCGGTTGGTCTTTCACTTTCCTCCCACCCCTGCCTCACCCACCCACCCACCCACTCACTCACTCACTCACTCACTCACACAACCAAAGACACACACACATGTACAAACACACACACACATTTGAATATAGAACAAATGTGACTTGCAAGCTAAATCTACAGCTGTCTAAAAACAAGCAAAAAGGAGATTCTTCCTAAACTAGGGGCTAAGGCATCATCACACAGACGAGCCTCATCAAGACACAAATAAGGTCCGACCACCACCCTCTAAATAAGGGCCTTTCATGAACATCACTGACTCTGTTACATCGGCCATGCTAGATAGCAGCAGAAACAATACCTGGTCGATATGCACAGACTGAGTTCACTGGGGGTGTTTACAGAGAGAGTCCCCCCCCCCCTCCAATGTGGACAAAGCATCTCTAACTGTACACAGCACAGCTGTCAACAACAACGCTAACCCAAAGCGGCCGCATGTTTGTTTAGAGTGTGGTGTGTGTGTGTGTGTGGGGTGTGCTGTGTGTGCGATGTGTGTGTGTGTGGTGTGTGTGTGTGTGCTCTCTGAGGGGTCAGCCGCTGCCAGTCGTCACCAGAGAAGCAGGAAATGCCTGCAGTGGCCAACAGGATGGCCGCCACCGCACCACGTCCTGTCATTGTGTCCACTCACACTCACACACACACTCACACAAACCACTCACCGTGTGCTCCACTCACTCATTAGGTGCTAGAGGCTCAAGATTCACACTCTCACACATACATTCATTCATACTGAACAACACAGAGAGAGGACATACACACACACACACACACACTTTTCTAACATACAGTATACAGTAATAATAACACACACATTCTCACACACGCTTGCTCTGTTGTAAATGATATTCTAGTTAAATCCCTGGTCTTGTGAATCTGCACTGGAGCGCTAACCAGCTTCCCGCAGCAGGAGAGAAGCCTCCCCCGCCCTGTTCCCAAGTCCTGACCTGGTTCCAGAGAGAACACCTCTTCTGGAAAAGTAAACCTGAACCTTGTGCCCCTCAAGGGGCTGACTCATCCCATAATAGTCCCATTCTATTTCTGTAGTCAGTCTTGTCTCCTACAGAAAAAAAGAAAAAAACTTTACTTTAGCCTTTCCTCTATCACTCTTTCTTTCTATCTATCTTTCTTTCTCTGTGGGTCAGTGAGTGACCCGCCTCTAACCGCCTGTAACCAATGGCAGCCCAGGCCTGCTTAAGGGAAAACAGGAAGTCTTCCAGAGGAGTCCTGCAGCAGCAGGAAAAGGGGTCAGTCCTGGGGGGTTGTGCAAGTACAGAGAAGCCCAACACCTGGTGACTCTTTTTTTTTAAGGGGGGTGGACGGGTGGACGGGTGGAGTAAGCTGTGACATGGAGAGAGAGGTTCATTCAGCTGTGCAATATGAGACGGTGCCACTGCGGACCACCATGACAGACAAGAGACAGACCAACCACACTGAGGTCTCTTTCATTCTCGTCTTTTTATCTCTAGGTCAGTTTCTTCATCTCAATTTTCTTTCTGGATCTTTTCTGTCCACCACAGTTTAACTGTGAGGAGAAAGATTAGCATATCATTGTGTATACGTGAGGGCGGAGGGTGTGGGCGCGTGGTGAGAACACGTTGGATCAGCCAAAAATCAAGCACGGTTGTCATTATTATCTCGGAAACACGAGAAACCCCAACGGAACCAGCAAGAGGGCCTATCCTCACAAGATTTACCTATCGGAATATTTCACTTGCTTTCTTCTTCTCTAGTTTTCCATGATTACACAAAATCACACACACCTACACCTACACACACACACACACACACACACACACACACACTCTTGGGTGGTGGAGTGGAACATCAGGTCACTGGCAGCCTGCAGCTAATTCTATTTCCATCTCATCTACCATTGTGACTGATTCAGGCTTCTTATACAGCTACAAAAAAAAAAAAAAATACAATTTCTCATAATCCTCACTTACCTCTCGACTCAGATTACGCCTGCATTACAATAGTACTTTGGACTTATTCCAGATCAACAATGAAAAGGGGCAATCCTTTTCTTTGTGTAGGGGTGGGGGTGGGGGGAGTCGTAGCAGAAATTACTTTTTGTTGTTGTTGTGTATTTGAAATATTTTTATAATTCTTTTTAAAAGCCATATTTCTACTATGGCATATAATCAGAGGTCGGGATTGTGATCATGTGTGCAACTATAAAAGATACCAAAAATAGCGCAGAATCTAATCTGACCAGGTGTCCAGACATCCAAGAAGAGGACAGAAATCCAAGCATCCAACCATGCTTACCAGAGCCTTTTCGCACCCACTTAAGTGTGGCTGCAAAACTAAACGGGATTTTAAGCAGTTTACAAACACTTCAATGGCCATTCTGGTACATCTGCAAGATGTGTAAGCACTTCATAAGCATAGACTGCACAGATAAAATTGCAACATGATACACACCGACAGGCGCAGACATCCAGACACGAACCCATAATGAGCCTCTCTATAGATGAAGCTTCCTCATCTTATGCAGACCTACCATACCAACCCCAGGATGAGTCAGACCATATAGAGTAAGATACAGCTGTGCCAATCAACACACACACACACACACACACACACTATGATTCCCCAAAAATCTATGGCACAACAGAGGGCTAAACATCATCATGCATAATGAGCTTATTAGATCCACCTGTTAAACTCATAGCTCATTAGCTGCTTACAGTTATGGCATCACATAAGGTTAAGGACACTGGACACTGTAACACTGACTTTTACATCTGGCTGACATGTCAGGCCAATTAAAATCTCTTGCCATTTAATCTGTAGTCACCAATTAAATTTGTTTTACAGACACAAGTATAATCCATAGCCTATGCGCTTGTAGACTCAATGTTCCGTGCAAAATCAGCCTGCAATACGCCAGCATGCTGCATTCATAAAACTGTAATTCTGTTCAGAAGCTCAGGGTTACCTGGTGCGAATCCCAGGTGATTCTGCACGAACGGACTTTAATTTTGCTGCATTGTCCTTCAGCTGTGAATTCCTGCACAGCCTCGACATGGTTCCATTCCATTTTCCCTTATCAAAACAATTTCGCCTGTCTCACTAAGAAAACATCGCCACAATGCGTTTAAGGCGAAATGCTTAAGCACTCTCACGCTCACGCTGCCCAATGGGATTGTCCGTCCTGCTGTAGTTTGCAGACGCAGTTTGTTATTCCTCCGAGTCCCGCAAGAAGCTTATGAGCAGTGAAAGGACCTAGCAGACTTTAACAGCGATAAATCAGTCACGTCAGATTTATGAAGGCCGTTTGCTGTCATCTTCGATTAAATTATTCTAAAACTATGCTGAAATGGAAGGTTTATGAACCACACGTGTAGTCCAATTCACTCGCAAAAGAAACGATTTGTGTCTCCACAAAAATACATCCGATGGGACCTTATAGTGAATCCTTCATGTCGGTGTTTAACTTCGCAACTGCGTAAGTTCTTTTTCCCCTGAGTGGTTTTGTCTGAATTTTGACGTGCCAGCAGTTCTTTACCCTACTCGTTCTCTCTCTCCCTTCTCTCTCTCTCCCTCCCTCCCTCACTGCCAGCGTTGGAGCAGGACTGCAGCACATCCCCTCCCACCCCGGTGTCTCTCTGTCGGCCCGTCAGCGCTGCGCCACAGCTGTCCCACGGACAGGTAGCCTTCAGCGGACGCCACAGACGCAGAGGTTACTCACAGTTATTCGTCATTTTTCATTCACTCTCTATGTATAATGCGATTTAGTCATGGATAATGACAATGTTTTTGCCTCAGTGATAAAGTCTAAAAAAAAACATTTCCGGATAGTTCTTTTTCCAGGGGTGTAGCTTGCTACATTATTCCCGTTACTTTAATATGCACGTGAGCCAACACCAAGACGGCAATGCTTGACGTTGCATGTTGCCATCGGGCTGAGTCTCTGTAGCCATTTACACAGAGAATGCTGTTGTCGATTCACCTGTCTCTTTAAATGAAACACATCGATTTTTCTCTCAACTGGAAGTCAAGAGACACTGACATTAAATATTGATTGACAGCAGTCTTGCAAAAAAAAATATATTAGACCTCAAAAAAAAATTGACATTTAGTCGCAGGCAAGCCGTTCATATCGCGATCATCATAATGAAACTCGCGGGCACTATCATATGAAGAATCACTTAATAGAGTGACCTACATGCCCTTTCAGTCATGTGGTACTAAAGGCCTGACCGTTTCAGCCAGTTCCCATATGCTCTTGGGCGTTCAGTGCGCACGAGGAAGTCCATGGCTCCTGTCCACTCCATCATTTACAGGCAAGATGTTTGGAGAGGCGAATTTGCCTGAGCGGGAATTGCATGGCTGACATCACAGACTTAGTCCCCCCCCCACAATTAGTCATCCCCGACTTATCTAGTCAGATAGCCATAGCCCACAGACACCAACTGTCCATGCTGTACGTTCAGGAATTCCTTAATCTGTTGTTTTTTTTTTCCAGGAAAGGACTACTGTCCTCGACTGCTGTGTGATCCGCACAATAGCTAAGCCCCTTTCAGTGATATAGGCAAGCATGTTATGGACCAGTAGCCAAAGGCCTATCTTAAAAGGAGGACAATATGACCTTGTGTCAACCATTCAAGGCAAGGTGTGTGGTCCAATGGATATGACCTCACCTTGAGAAGCCTCACCGGTCTCATTATTTTCTACTTACTGTTGATTATTCTGAAAGCATAAGCCTCGGGAGTACAGGGAGGTATTTGAGCAGCCATCTTAAAGTGCACAGACACAGACACACAGATAGGACATACATAAGTGAAGGTCATGCACTTTAACTTTCCCTACAGCTTAGAATGTAGGTCAGGATATATGATATGATCGAAAGATCATATGGTATTCATTCACTTTAAGCCACCCAGCAAGAGCCCTAATACTAAGTATCAGTTGTCCAGCTCTTTTTTTTTCCTCTGGTGGTCTCTGGTTTTATTCAAATGAAAATAAAATGCTTGCTGTGATTTTTATGTGCACGTTAAGCTTCACATTTTTACGATCACTTTTGGTCTGTTGAGCTCCACTGAACTTGTGAGGATATTCACAACACAAAGTAGTTTTCCTTCAGAGGGTGCTAAATTAACGTAACATAATAGTTCTGCCCCCATTACACTAATGCTCCCCGGAATGCAAGGAGGCGGAGGTCCACGAGAGAAAGCAAGGGGCCGGCAGCTCCCCTGTCAAAACACCGACCAAGTTATTAAGAGAACGCCCGGCAGCGCCCCGGAGAGGAACGAGCGAGGTGAAAGACAGACTGTGAGGGCCGGCGGGAATGCCAGCACCGCCGTGTCACATAGTAAGATTAGCGCAGCGTCCGTGAAGCCCAAATCCCTCTTCTTCCTCCTCCTCCTCCTCCTCCTCCTCCTCCATGTCCAGTGAACAACACCATCACAATCCCTTTGGAAAAATAGGCGTGTCAGAACTCCCCATCACTTTCCAACAACACGGCCTTCGACCTCCGGTTCTTTTCAGGGCCCACTCCCAGACCCAGCTGCTCGGCCGCTTAAACACTCGCACTTGTGTAAACAGCTCGATAAGGTGTCCGCTAACTCAGCTAACAGAGGCCTGGATGATCAGTCGGTACGGTGACAGATGTGTCTCGGGAGCCCGTAATTCCTCCAAACCCCTTTGGCCAGACAGATAGGTGGGGTGTCTGTGTATATGTATATGTGCAAGTTTGAATGTGTGCGTGTGTGTGTGTATGGGGGGGGGTTGGCATGTGTCATGGAATGTGAGCGTGAGCTAGGCCTTATGACTAAGGACACGCCGACAGACGTCAGCTACCATTGAAAGGGCACCAAGGACTATGACTGGCATGAAGTGGGTGCATTGCCTAGAGAAGAGGACAATTGCATCTGATGCATATCTGGGAAAAAGCACAGGCTCCATTTGCCATGGCATCTGAGTCTCTGTGCTTAGACTGCTTTGAGCACGAAGACATGCTTCATGTTGCGGGACAGTTATGGGAGATTGCACTGAACCACGGTAATCATTAAAATGGCTAAGGCTCCTGTCACAAGGAAGAATTATTGGGAGATGGCAAAGAAAAACATGCTCTTACGAAATTGGAGGGCTGAGCAGAGCCTTTTGACCCCATGAAACCTCTATGTGTGATCTCGAGACAGTTTGAAAAATGATGTCATGGGTAGTTCCTTTGAAGAGTCGAGCCATTTAAAGATGAGCTTGATGAATAATGTGCTGTAAGGAAACAGCCATCGACAGATCTTACAAAAAAATATATATACAGTATACTGAGCTTGATTAAAGTGTCCCTCATGAACCAATAACAGCAACGGATATTAGGAGACAAACACAATACCAGCTGGAAGGGCATGCTGAGGTGCATGGGATGTGGAACTAGCCTAAAAAAAAACAACAACCCATCAGTCATCTCCACATCAGCATTTAAACGGGTTCATCCTTGGATCTCATGTTGGTCTTTTCCACCCTGTTTCATTAAAAAACATCAGCATGGCCGTTTGTGAGTTACACTGTCCTGCTTACAGGCACACAGGCAAGTAGGCAGGCAGACAAACCCAGCCCAATAAAAACATAAGCTCCACAGCAGCGGCAATAACAACAACAGTACTGCAGGTGCTCAACCCAAGCTCCTGTTATTGGACCACACTTGAGGTAAGCAGTGGGAGGATGTTTCTTAAGCGCTTCCACATGTGTGTTTTCAAAATGACAGTGTGAGACACTCCCGCAAAGGATGAAAAAAAAAAAAACTTTCTGCAAACAGGTGCACAATAAGTTGTTTTCTTTTTTTTTTCTTCTAAAAGGGTGCAGTTAATCATTCCTGGGTGACGGGTAGTTTCCTTAGAGATGGCAGCCAGACAGATAGACGCTAATGCCAGGCTAAGCCATGACTAGTCACACCACCACCTGTTGGCGCGATTGCCATATTCAGAAGCTGAGGTTGGTATCATGGAGGATTCCCACAGCTTTGGCCCGGGCAGTGACTGCAATAGGCCTCTCCCAGCCCCCCCCCCCCCCCCCCCCCCACACAGTATAGGACTGTGTGGAACCGTGTGCGGCAATGAATAGAGTGAGTGCTGAGACAGAGAGGGAATGGAACGTGATGGCACTCCAAACCAAGACAGATGACAAGTGAGAGGAAGGTTAGAGGAGGAGGGTGACAGAGTGAGTGAGTGAGAGAGAGAGAGAGAGAGAGAGAGGGAGGGAGGGAGGGAGCGAGAGTTGGAGAAAGAGATGAGGGAAGACATGTGAGGGTGTGATAGAGTGGGGCAATATTTCTCTGCCAGGGAAGAATGAGGGCGCTCCGAAAGAAGATGGCGAGACGGACAGAAAAAAATGAGTGGGAGAGAGACGGAGTTAAGGGGAGAGCGGAGAGAGACCCAAGATGGAGATTGAGGTGTCTCACCCTTCCACTAACGCATTGCCCTTTTGCTGAACTCTCTCTGAAAGACAGCTGTGGGAGACAACAGGAGGGACCACAGGCTTTGCTTAGCGCTGTATCAAGCACACACACACACACACACACACACACTAAGGACACAACTTACAGCAGGAACTCAATCTTGGGCCAGCAAGCGACACTAATACTTTCAAATCTAAAGCTCCCTCTTAAAATTCTCCAAGGCACGCTTCAGTCGCTCGTCAGGACCGCATGTAGTGTTTTCAAAATAGAAATGAAATAGGTCATATTCCTATGATGTCTTTGAAGTCCAAGTAAACATTGTAGTCACAACGGAATCACACTAATCGCTGAGATCAGCCCTGCTGCTAAGCAAACATGCTTGAATGAGAAATCTATCAACACAGCTGCGCACGTCCCACTTAGGCCTTGGATGAAGAATAGGTGGCAATAGGTTGATGGACGCAAAACATTTCAATTTAGCCATTCAACAGACACTTTAAATGGCCTACTCCAACCAATAAAATCAGTATTTCTCTGAACATGTGTTTTGCTGTCATCACCCAACAACAAAACAATTCAACACCAATAAAAAAAAAAAACAAGCAAGCGAATTCTAACTAGTAAACATCAACACAATTGTCCTGAAGATGTTTGTAAAGTGACTGCACCAAGACCTACATACCCTCTTGGGCGTAGTGCTTCCAGAGGTGGCTAGACCTGGGAGTTGGGAGTCGCGCTTTCTTTACTTAGGATGAATGAAAGACTCCCCAGGAGAAAGTGTTGTGTTTGTGAGGGGCGCAGAAGGCTCTTAAATAGCTAGTAGGTGTGAGCCCAACTAGGAGAGCATTATAAAAATGTTGGAGCCGAATCAAAACTATGAATACCGCCTCATTATCAGAACCCCGAGATAAAGCCCATGCAGAGCTATGTGGTCTGGAGCACGCGAGGAGAGAGTGTCTGCCAGTCAACCAGCCCAACCAGCCCAACCAGACTGGGGTCAGTAAGTATGCGGTGGAGCTAAGTGTCTGGCCAGTGCCTGGCTAGAGGAACAACACCACGAATCCTCTTAGGAGAGTTATGTCATGACGCCAGAATAATCCCGCATGTAGCTGAAACATCCCAGCTATACTGGGATTGGAAGAAAAGTTAAGGTCACCCCTGATAGATTTGATATGCAGAGCCCTAAAATAGGAGCAGCAAACTGATAGCATTGCTTTATATGGAGTAAAGTCCAGCTCTGAAGGGGCTCAACTGTAAACAAATATAACTGCTATGATACACAGACCATCATATCATTTACACCATACAAAGTTATTTGATTAACTAGCCTTGTACATTGCAGTTAATGGTGTTTAGCTCATCAAAGATGATGTACTTAAAGAGAGATTATTCCACAGTTTTGCCAGTTTTAAAATATCCATGATTAAACAAACAAGAAGAACATTTAACACAAAAAGCAAGGCAACTTTCAAATAATGATGAACATTCAAGATGCTCTCCACCAAACAGACTGTGACTGAAGGTAATAAGAATGTAGTTTTTAGTTTGTTAAAAATCCAGACAAAAGGACATAAATAGGACATACAGACGAAAAGTGTTCAGGGGCAACTCGGCCATAACATCCCAAATAAATCACTGGACCCTGTGAGCAAACTCTGGACACAGGCGTGGTCAAGACTGTCCTCCTTTCACAACTCAGGGCAGCTCATAATCAGTCTTGTCACTAAGCCCATGTGTAATCCCCCCGCTAGTCCTCCACAAACAACAAACACACACACACACACACACAGGGTGAGTGACACTGACTTACATGGTGCAAAAACACCAAAATATCACTTCACACACATATTTGTGCAAATCAAAAAGCCTACACACACACACACACACACACACACACACACACACACACACACACAGCCAACACAAGTTTGCATACACTTACAGAGACACACAGCTTACACCCACCCTGCAGTATAACGCTGGAAATTAAGACACCCTTTGGAGAGAACCTGGCACCAAGCTCTTTGGTGCAGTATGTGAGTATGTCTATGAATCTGTGTGTGTGTGTGTGTGTGTGTGTGTGTGTGTGTGTGTGTCTTGAGGAAGCTGCTGACTCCTACCTTGGCCTGAGTTCAGCATTATTTAAGTGATGAGCTATGACCTCTTGCGTGGGGCCCACACAGCCTAATGACGCTCTGATGATTTATTCCGACAAGCAGGCTTGACTCTGACTCTGATTGACAGGTATCACCATGCATGAAGAACATTAGACTAATTTGGATGCATGCAGCATCTTCCTCAGCGACAAGCAGAGATGGACAGACATAGAGAGAGAGAGAGAGAGAGAGAGAGAGAGAGAGAGAGAGAAAGGGAGGAGATAGAGGAGAGGGAAAGAGAAAATGACAGAAAGGGAGGGAGGAAAATGAAAGTGCTGCCACGTGTCTCTCACTGTCTTCACCCCCCCCCCCCTCTCATATCTATCTTCACACACACACGCACATGTGAGTGTCTAACTGTAGGCACCTTGTGTGTGTGTGTGTGTGTGTGTGTGTGTGTGTGTGTGTGTGATTTGAGTGTGTATAAGTGAATTTGTACACCTACCCCGTTCTCACAGTGCTTGTCAGCTGGGCTCCCCCTTCCTCTTCTGTTAGGCTGCTCCCCGGACTGCTGGTTGCCTGAGAGAGAGAGAGAGAGAGAGAGGGAGAGAGAGAGAGACAGAGAGAGATAGAGAGAGAGAGAGAGAGAAAGGGAAAGAGAGAGATTACATCATAACATTACCTCATAGTGCCGCAGGTTACTGCAAAACCATCCGAGTGACACCAAGGCGAGCTGAGCGGAGTGGGGGGGCGAGCGTGGAGCACCTAGATAGCTCCTCATTCATCACTAGACAAAGAGGCCATCATCACAACAGACCCACAATGCAGCCTGTCAATGCAACATCCCTCCATTCGATCTGCACTGGGACAACAGGGGGAGGCGACAGGGAGCACCAGAGACGGACAGACAGCACTGGCTGCAGCAGCAGCAATCAGCACCAATCTGTACACCTTGTCTGGGTTCTACTGGGGGAGTGGGAGACAGGGGACGATCAATAGATACAGAAAAGCCAAACCACACACTCTCTCTTAGTGTCTCTCTCTCTCTCTCTCTCTCTCTCTCTCTCTCTCTCTCTCACCCTACCACACACACACACATGACACATGGCCACAGTTACTTACAAACACACATACACACAGACACACATACACACACAGAGAGAGAGACCCAACCACTCAACCAACCACCACCCCCCCCACACACACACACACATAAATAAATGAACATTTATACACACCCCAGAAGTCGGTGCATACGGAGGCAGTGGCAAGGCGTCGGACAAATGCACACAGCGGCACTCAGCAGGCCAGCATTAGTCCTGATTACTGATGAGGACTCTGCAGGGGGCAAGGGACTTCCGCAGCGACGCGTCTGTGTCTGTGTGAGCGACTGTGTGTGTGTGTGTGTGTGTATGTCTGCGCAGTTTAGGAGCCTGTGTTTGTGCTTATGTCTGTGTGCGCTCTCCTGTCTCTGTGTGTGTGTGTGTGTGTGTGTGTGTGTGTGTGTGTGTGTGTGAGTGAGTCAGTGTCTGTCTGTCTGTCTGTCAGGATAAGGGGTGTGTTCAAGTCTGTGCCTCAGGTCCCTGCCTTTAAATGAAAAGAAAAAAAAAAAGAAAAACCCCTCTCTCTCCCCCCAACTGTGGCGTCTATAAATAGATAGGGTTTAATTCCCCTAAATCCTGGTCTGAATCACAATGTGGGTAATAATAAGCATTAGCCATTAGCGATTAGCCATAGCCTGACCCCCTCATTCCGCCCCTGTACCTCTGGGACACAGAGGGCATTATTTTGGGACAAACAGAAATACGCTTGATCTGAAGAAACAATTCATTACCATTCTGTGTATTTCCTTTTTTTTTTTAATCTTTAAATGTGTGCATCACTTATTTCATTTATTGATTCATGTTGCATGGAGTGAGAAGAACTATAATTTGACCAAGAAAAATCAGTTTGATGATCTATGGGTCACCTTAATGGTATTGCATGCGATTTCATTAGTGAATCAGGCTAATGTGTTCTCATCGACCTAATCCACACAATCACTCACACACACACACACACTCACTCATGCTTAAACTCACACACACACACACACTCACACACACAGACACTTACGAAGACAAAATGCCCACCACTATACTGCGCAGGTCTATCTCATAAGCACTTCTGTCGGCAAAGTCTATCGTGTAGACAAGTCACCAACCGCCCCTACCCAAACACGCACACACACACACTCACACACACACACACGCACGCACAGTAGGGCCTTCTGAGCCATCTCAGGTGCAGAGGTCAGAACAGGTCATCGTCGTAGAGACCAATTAGCTACTGAGAGGTGATTAGTTACGTAAGAGCCTGAACCCAACGGAGGGAAGGAGAGAGAGAGAGAGAGAGAGAGAGAGAGAGAGAGAGAGAGAGAGAGAGAGAGAGAGAGAGAGGGAAGAGATAAAAAAGACAGAGCGAGAGAAAAAGAGCAGAAGACATAGGAAAAAGAAAAGGGTAACAGGAGAGAGAGAGAGAGAGAGACAGACAGCACAGAGAGATAATGAGGAAAGAGAGAAGAAAGAGACAGTGTGAATGTCAAACAGCCACAGAGGTGGAAAGATCAAGTACGAAGGAACTCAAGTCTTTCTCTGACTCTGTTCAGGATGCTCCAGTGCCCTACTGTTCTCAGCCTTTCTGTTCACTCAATTCACAATCAACACTTGCAGTACAGACAGCTTTGCCCATAGCCATCTCTTAATGACACTGACCGCCCCACACACACACACACATTGCTCTTCATCCAAATGAGAAAATATGTTTATGTCATATGTAAATATTACAATATGTGTCATAGTCCCTGACTATTGTGATACACATAAAATGAAAACTATACCACACACGTCTAAGTACACAAAGGAAACAGTGTTAAAGCTGTTACAAAGCTGAGTGCATCATACTGAACAATTGTACAGTCCAAAGAGGTTATATTTCCACAGATTTCACGATCGTCATGTTTCTCAACAACCATAAAGTACATCTTGAAAAGGAGGGAATGCTGTGTTTTTGGGGAGACAAGGCAGACTGGCTCAGCCCTCATGATGACTCACCTGGCTCACACGCCTCCATGGGCAGGTCCTCGTGCCTCAGGTAGAACTTCACCTCATGCCGCCGCGGACCCCACTTCTGCAGGTGGTCGTACATCAGGTGATCGTACGGGATCGCACGCTCTGTACGGGAAGAATAGACATAGAATGACATTAGGATAACCAGAGGTACAGAGTTCTATTTGTACATGTGTGTGTGTGTGTGTGTGTGTGTGTGTGTGTGCCCACGCACATATTTACTGTGTACATTTCAGCTTCTCACAAGT
>JASCQY010000036.1:8183489-8191087 GCA_030264315.1 Sardinella tawilis
AGAAAAGAAGAAAGAGAGAGCTAAAGAGGAAGGGGGAAAGACTGAAGGAAAGGAAAGACTAGAACACTAGGGGGAAAAAAAGAAAAGGGAGAAAGGCTGCAGTTCAGCCAAGTAGAATAAAAGTCCAATCCACTACTGTCTGTGTTCCTCTTCGTACTGCAGTGCTATTCGGTTTAATGATGCTCCTAATTCAGACCACAGCTTTCCTTTCTGAGTGTCCGAGTGCAGCTTAGGCGTTTTACGTCGTCCTATAAAATCTAAAATGAAACACTTACTTGGCCTGACGGAAATGCGATGCCTTAATGAGCTGGGAAAAACACCAAAACACCAGACTGTCAAATACCGCACTCCGTTAAGGGCGCCCACAAGCAAATATTTACCCCCTTCTTCACTATTGACTGTCATACCCAACTGGTAAATTTATCCACAATTACCTCATGAGAATTCACTTTTTTCTCTAAATGTACTGGGGTGGGGGGCTCTCAAGGGGACCAATTAAGACATTTCTATGCTGCTCAACAGAAGAATTTATAATTTAAAAAAAAAAAAAAAAAAAAAGGCTGCGTTGGTAAGTCCGAGACTATGAATCAAGCCCCTCCAAACGAAGCCATGGTGACCCCCGGCAGCTCCAGTCCCTGTCCAGTCTCAGAGACAATATCCTAGAGGGAAAAAAATTCTCACCTCCCAGCGTGCCAGAGGTCAAAGGCTAACCCAGTGCGCCGCGCTCTGTTTACCTCTCTGAGCCTGTCTCTCTCCCCTTTGATGTTTGCCAGCCAACCTTGTGGGGTCAGATCAGCAAGCCTAAACCTTCATTAGGTTTAATGACTGGCGAAGGCCAGAAAGGGGAGCCAGGGGACAGAAAGTGTGGATTTAGTTGACCTGCGTTATATAAACAACGCGGGGGCCGAGCCAGGTTAGTCACCACACGCAGGCTCATTTAACACTCTTTGGCTGCGCTGATAAATCCGAGAGGAGAGCGAGAGGTGTGCGTTTAAACAATGCCAGTCGGTTGGTAAAGAGACTGCTCCTGAGGTGAGGTGTGACATTGAGGAAGTGTGTGTGTACGTGTGTGTGTGTGTGTGTGTGTGTGCGTGTGTGTGTGCATGTGTGCACGAGTGTCCGTATGTGTGGGGAGGAGTAAATGTCAGGGGGAAGGGGGATTTGAAAGGCAGCTCATCCGGTGCGTTGTAATTACTCAGGAATTCAGCCAACTGACCCCACCTCTGGTGAGCGGGAGAGAGCAACACACACACACACACGCACGCACACAAAACAGAGTCAGCGCCCCTGTGCCACAATCCATGCACTAATCCCCCCTGTCACTCACAGCTATTACACATATCCCCAACACTGGCCTCCTGGCAGCCCCCGGGAAACTACTGCCTCCTGCCCTACACTAGCAACACAGAGACAAGCACCCAAAGCTTTTCTGGGAGCTTGGGAGCTTCTCTGCTCTGTACAACTAGACTCCCTCAAACACAATAGCCCAAATTGACTAATGTAGAGGTCCATCATCAAATATGACCCATGGGCGGAGGTAAAGCTGTCAAGCCTTCAACTGTCTCAGTGAGCATTACCATGCATGAGTTCACACTGGTTTTATACAGAGGGCTGTGTGTGCTGGTGATTGTGTTTGCAAGTCAGTTATGCAATTCTGAGCGCTCTACACTTACACCGTCCCTAATAATAGGCGTCAAAAAATAGGACAATGCGCAAAAGCTGGTTAACAGAAGTCAAAAGGGCAAAAGGACATCCGTGTCTGAAAAGTCCAGGAACTGGCTGACCAACAATTTAGCCTACAAGGCATGTGCCTCAATCTCTGATATATTTTATCAAGATCCAGAGAGAGAGAGAGAGAGAGAGACCTGAGTAAAAAAGTGTGCCTATGTTGTTTCAGCCTCTCAAAGGTATGATGTGATACACTTCACGCACCCAAAACACACAAATGAAAGCGTAACTGTTTAGGTTGACAAACAGTTATTGATCTAGTTTAATTTTATGAAATGGAACCACTTGGCTTACCTGGCAAAAAAAAATATCACACAGAATAGACAGACAGAGCAGAATCGTAGTGCTGTGAGTCGGCTATATGCTACAGAGCTGACGGCACTGAAGGACAATGTAGTGAGTGATAATGTAACATGCCCAGTCCAGGACTCAGCTATCGCTCTCTTCTACTGCAACAGTCACAGCTGTCTCCGAACGACAATGAGCGCTGGTGCTATTCAGTTGGTAATCAGGGTACCACCAGTGATAGAATCACACACCCAGCACGACACGACACGAGACGTTGACGAGACGTCTGACGATCAGAATAATTTCGGAATATTTTCCAGGGGAATTTAAAATTGCTAGCTACATTGAATTGTTGAATGGGACTAGCCTCCAAGCTAACGAATATGACATTAGCTGGCTAACTACCAAATCATCGAATCTGATCAGCCCGATGCTCCTGCAGTTACTGTATGACGCTCCAGAAAACTTACCGGCATCATGACTGCAGACTTCCCAGTTCAGACCGGACGTGGCTTTCTCTTAGGGGTGAAATACTAATGTTGATGAAAGTTAGCTTTCAATGAGTCCTGCGGTGTCTGGATACACCATACACCGCTTGGTCCCGTCCCGTGAACAAGCCAGGAACGAAGTGGGTCAGTCCCGCGCACGTCAGAACATCAGTACAGAGGGCATTTGCGCAAGGCTCCTCCGAAAGTCGGCAGCAAGTTGAAAAAAAAGAAACCACTCATATTCAAAGAACTCAATAGGAGTGTTCAATTTGTCATCGTGAAAAAAACTGCGGAACAATGGAACATTTAAATGAGTTTCCCCAAGTTACTGCTCGTTTGCTTAGAGGTTGAGCTTTCCGCCGACACCAGCAGGAGCCGCAGACACGCTTGTCAGAGACTCTCTTTTCGTCATTCAATCCGGTTGTGGGATGGAACTAGACACCCCACTGGGAAAAGGCAATTACAGATAGCCCAAGCAAACTCACAACTAAATTCGGCACCAAATGTCCCGAAATCACAATCTGATCCGGGAGATTAGGAAATAAATAAATAAATGTGATTTCCATTCGTTCTTAAATCGAAAGTAACCTAGTATTCTATTCTCGACTGTTGTTATTGCAACACTGCAGATAAAATGCAGCTTAATCCTTAGCTGCTGTTTATAATTAAAGCTCTTTTTAACTATTGCAGTGTGGCCACAGCATCCGTATGTGACATGCCATCCATGAGCTTTTCTACTCAAACTACATCACTTGTAGTAAATGTCTACAAAATAATTACTCGACCAAACAAACTGCAATCATAGGAAGTTTATTTCAACATTTAAAAATCAAATGTGGGAGCCTTTACTATTGGATCGATCATCAACAACAATGTCTTTCTTGCTTGTATTTTTTTTTTTTTTCAGCCATCTTTTCAAGCTGGTTTCTCAATAGATATCTGGAATGTTTGTATGCACACTTTCACTAACAGGAAGGATTAAAAACACTAGCAGGTTTAAACAGACAGCTGCAGGTAAGAATCCTACAAGTGAGGTGATGACCCGTGTGGTGATTTGTGTCTGTGCACACCTAAGCTTAGTGTATGGTACCTGTTTACATTTGCAGAGAAGCACCTAAATGTAAACCACATGTGAATTTTGTGTCAAATAAGGACATGTGATCACAACCGTTACAATCACTTGTTTGCATCATTTATAGCATGGGTATGGGTTTACATACTACACACCAAAATTGATACCCATCTGGGCAAGTCCATGTACTGACAATTAACTTCTTATTGAAGGCTGTCGTTTAAAATAAAAACACACATGAACACATTTGTGTGTTATTGTCCCCATCGCCCCAAATTGATCTGCAAAGGTGCCCCTCTGCTCAAATTTGACATGAACGTCCTTTGCGGACTCCTTCATACATGGTTATTCTGTATGCTGGTTAAAAACGGATATTGACCTTCCTTTGTGCATGGATTTTCCTCAATCTCTAAATTCATTACTCTTTTCTGTGATCAATTTCAATCTGTCTTACAGTCTACAGTTTTATACTAACATTCCTTTTGTAGGCTTCTTGTAGCTTTTTGTTTGCTGCTTTTTTTTAATTATGCTTTTGTTCACAGAGGAGTCTCCTACTGAATGCAACAATTTTGACCGTTGGCATCTTTGAAGCGGAGACGCATCTTGGGTTTGTACTTTTCTAGGTAGAGTAGTTGCTTTGAGTTGAAAGCCCCTCGCCTCTTCCTGAAAATAAATAAATAACAGTAAGAGTTTTAAAAAAAATCATAAAGGAGTGACCCTATGATTTTGCACAATGTTCAAACACAGACTCTCCTGACATATTTACCAAAACTACAGTTCAGGGCTTATCACATCTTTAATTTACTTCCTAAAACGTCACTGAAGTTTTATGGATGCCCTAGACCATTCACTATACAACCCACATAAAATGATGGCAGCAGAGTGGACTTACTCTCGTATAAACTGGACTGCATCCTCATACATCATTCCACACTCAATCAGGGCTATGGCCACTAGAACGGGAGCTCTGTGGGAGAAACAAGTACTTACAAATCAATCACACAACAGTTTGTCCACAGAGGACTGCAAGCTCTAATATAAATACTCCAAGCTCCTGAAAACAAGAATCGATAAGAGTTTTAACTTCTCACACAGTCAATGAGATGATATCAGATATTTTAATTTACATTAAAACTCATTTGGGGACTTAATGTGCTGCAATGTGACAAATCATTATGGCTGCAACACATTTTAGTCTAAAGGTTCTGCCTTCAGGAAAATACTCACCTCCCTAGTCCTGCAACACAGTGCACTGCAATGCAGCTGCCTGGTTCCTCTTTAAATTTGCATTTCAGGAGGTTGAGCCAGTCATCAACAATCTGGTCAGGGGGGGATGAACCATCATCAAAAGGCCAGTCCTAAAACATAGGGCAAAAAAACCCCTCAGTGTCAAAGTTAAAGCCTGAATAACAATCGACACAGACCATGTAAAAAAAAAAAAAGAAGAAGAAGAAGGGAATGGTCATTATATCTGGCAACAATCATACAGCAGCTTTGTTTGCTTTTCAAATTAGCACAACAATGCATTGTTATGAAGTTAGCATCTATCCTCCCAAGAAGAGGCAACTATTGCACTTGTGCTGTTAGCGCTAGAATCTACCAGCGGTGCTATTCAAATGCGGTCATTGACAAAATTACCTTTGTTGTAGATACTGAGCGACCCATATAATCGCATTATTGCGCAGGATAAAGCAAAAAGATCATTTCAAGTAGGTTGGCAAAATGAACTTCGACTCCAATCTCAACCATACCAAACTGCTGACAGATGAAACGGCAGGGCAATGTTTGCTCAGAACAGCAATTCAGAGTAGCAGGAAGAAATATACCCTCTGTACCTGTCAATGTAGGGAGATTGCAAAGACAACTCTCTTACCAGGACTTCAATGCCCTCCTTCTCCACTGGTGCCTTATCATAGGTGGCCTCACACACACGGACAAGTGTTTGCACCCCAAAGGCTTTCAGTTCCTAACATGGACAGAGAAAGCAGCATAAACATTCACTTATATTCGATTATGTTCAACTCATTTCCTATTTCAGCAATGCACAGAACTCATCAACAATGTGGCAGAATGAGAATGTTGAAAACTAACAAATAGTTTACTTATTATGTTTATTTAATCTTTTACAGACTGACCATAACTTCAATTGGAATAACAACCCTGACAAATCTAGACGAAACAACCATTACGAAAGAGTATTTCAGTTCTTTTTACCTCAGTGAACTTGGTGAGCTGGGAGTTGGTAGGGTTGTGTGTGATGAGGAACCTCATGCACTCGTAGGAGATCTCGACAGGGGCCGGACGGTTCATGTTGACAGACTGGAGGGGAGAAAACGATTGAGGGGACTACCTTTCAAAACCGGATCGAGGAACTGGGTTGCAGTAACGGGTGAGAAAGAGGTCAGCCTAAGGAGTATGTGAAAAAGGCAGTATAAAAATAACAAAAAAAAATCTCAATAAACCTCAATTCTGTTATTTAAAAAAAGGAAATGCAAAAAATAAATAAATAAAAAGAAGGGGGGGGGGGGCTCTCCTTCTGACTTCCGATTTCAAATTACCCCATTCAGAAGGGTTTGGTGAATTGTTGGCGTTTTGAGAGAGTAAAAAACGAAACAAAAAAAGTGATGGCTTTCTAATGGCTGGATTGGCTCGAGCCACGGCATACACTTGGGACTGTGGGTAAAGCAGCCTCTCCGCTGGAGTGCTGTGTTCTAGCGGGGTGACACGGCAGTGTTGTCCTCATAGGGCAGGCCACTCTCTTCACTTGTCCACAATGACCAGGTGCTGGGCCTGGCAGAAGTCTCCACTAACACTCACAAACGCCATAAATGTGCAGCCTGTAACCATAACAACAAGCACAGAAACAAGAGAATTACAGCAATGTTGTTTTTTTTTTCTTTCTTTCTTTTTTCATACTATGACCATTTAACATGCATTTAAAATACTACTTTATACCAAAGCACTGATCCAAACGCATGTATGGCAAAGACTTCTTTTCATGGACAACTAAGCACTTCGAATAAAACTGCTACAGGGCTGCGTGTGAAAACAGAACGTTGCCATGGTTTCTGTCTCCCGAATGTTGTACCCGTGACACGGGCAGCGCGTGCATGAGCTAAAATGTTAGCAACTTACTTTCATCAGGTGTAAAGAAAACGCTGTAGGAATTCCGCATTCTATCCACACCATTAGATACTGTCTCCACTTGGCATCTGGAAAAGAGAGACAACCTACTTGAGAACATCCATATGTGACGTATAAACAAAACTGAATTAACATCGCATGAGACTGTACATTTTCTATGTTCTAGATTAACTGGCTAACGCAGCCAATATCAAAAGTTAAAACCCTTAATACATACAAACTCAGCAACTAGTTACAACCACAACATAGAAAGAAAAGCAGCTCCTATAGTCACATTGTTGCCTCACATCATACATCCTGCATATCCAATATTTTCCCACAGCAGCCAGCTCAGTGAACGTTCGGTAGCTAATTCTCTTGACCCTGAATAGGCCTGAGTTACCTGGCTAACTTACCTTGCCCGTTACGTTATATTACGTTTCCCACTTGTAGTGTTTGTCTGGGTTACCTGGGTTAACCAGGATTCTTCATCTACAACAGCTAAGGCTACCTTGAGATCATGTGGGTCCGTTGTCGTTCTTGTTGTCTAGCTAATAAACTAGCCAGCATGTGAAGACCATAATAAGCATGTCTTCTAGAGAATCCCAGAGGTACACTCCCATCGCCTTACACACCCGGTCGTCACACTCCCGTAGGTGAGACGCGGGGTGCCACCGCCATTCTTAAGGATTTCGTTATCTTTTTTGTTACTTTTTTGGTTATGTAGAAGTTTACTCGACATAACAATATCGCTAGCATAGCACAGCGGCAGAGAGAATACTACAGCTGCGTGTTTGGAAACAGTATTTCCAAAAAATACAAAAAAAATAGTATGACAGGCACCATTGATGTCCTATTAGTTTATCTGCCGTTATCCGCTTCGATAGGAGTCGTGTTAT
>JASCQY010000036.1:8191187-8219628 GCA_030264315.1 Sardinella tawilis
CGGGGAGTGTAAGTCTCACCCTGCGGGACTATACGTCTGGGAGTCATTTCACATGGGAGTGTACGGCTGTATCCCCTTCTAGAACATCAACTAGTCCACTGGCTAGCAAAACAAATCTCAGCTCCCAACCCAACCTATGTAGCGAATATTACATTATATTATCTCCCCTGGTCAAGGCACATCGTCCCACGTTGAACGTGACAGGCAGAGAGAGCAGCCTGCTTAAGTATTGATGTATCGACGTTTACTGGTAATGATGAATGATTTGTGATAGCCCAAAGCCAACGTCATTAGCTAACGTTGGCTCGCAGGTTAGCTGGCAGCTAACGTAAACCATTGTATTGTGTGGAATAATTCACCCTGACCTACCTAATGACATTTACCAGCTAGCTAACGTTAGCTGCCCGGCTACCATAGTCTCGTTTTGTTTACGTCTAGTCACACACCACATAAATCATGTCAGCAGGCAGTTTAATACCTTAATGCACATCACAGTCTTTTAAAAATATCTTATCTGTTCAACATGGATGCATGCTAACAAAACGAGTGACAAGTCGCAATCATGATCACCAGAATGCTTCTTGAAAGCTGTCGAGGTGGAATGCTAGCGTGCTAGCCATATATGAGAACTCAATTGAACGGTCTCGCTAGCCGGTTGAATATAAAAGTCACCTCTGAAAGAAACCGGTGTGCGTTTTTTGATGTCACTCGCACCTAATCGAAATAATTAATGTAAACAAGCGTGTACTTACGAAGAACAGGCGGTACATGGGAATACCGAGTTAATCCGGTTGGGAACGGATTACTAGCAGTTGCTAGCAAGGTAGCCAGCTACATTATCCGTTTGTTCACCAGCGTGTAGCCAACAAAACTGGGGTTACTAGGGCAGTATACCACGTCACGTCATCGCACGGCACGTCGAACATTCGCCAAAGATGTATCAAATGGAAATTAGAGAGTCAAAACTAGTGTCAAATCCAAGACATGAGAAACATTATAAATATTCCACATAATTAGGAAAGAAATTCAACTTGACTAAACAAATGCAACATTATCTGACTCCAAAATTCGTATAAACAGTACTGTGTCTCCATCGTGTGGTGGAGATGGCAATTTATTTCAATCAAAGTGTAGCAAAATGTAGTAGCCTATTTCAAATGTAGCAGCAGCATTGATGCCATTATCCTTAATTAATGAAGATACAAGTGTCACTGAACAATCACATTCTTTAAATGTAAGGGTTGAAATACATGCTAAACATTTACACTTGGGCCCAGGCTATAGATTAGGCTATTAGATTATATTATTAGATTCCTGTTGTAATTATAATTTCTTTTTCCCCTCTCAAAAATGTAGCCTTATCTAAGTGGATGGTCATGGCTCCATGACTAAGGTCTACATAGAGGCTATCTGAACACAATTTTCGATAAACTTCTTTTTTACATCAGTAAAAATTGTTCTGCACAAGGCTATAAGAAAATGTACAAAAATTGTTTCCAGGCACATGCAGTCTTAGGCTAAGGCCACTCACATTTGACAGTAGATAAGTGTTTCTGGTGTAGGTGTGTTGGTGCTCACTTAGACAAATATAAACCTGCCTCTCACTCCATTTGCGATTCCTGTGACAGCCTCCACCAAAAACCTATTTCCAGTAAAACCTCACTCTCACTGAATTACATAGGCTTTGATCAGTGAGCCTTGTGAACTGGTAACCTAGGTTATTGTCACGAGAGCATAAGTTGATAGTGACAAACAGATAATAATCACAATACAGTTGATAATCACAAACAGAAATGATATACTTAAGTATATGCATCTCAAGTTGAAATGCTAATTTTTGACACATACAACCAAAGTTGTAGGTCTAACCATGAAACGAACACAAGAGGAGGGTTAAACATTTATCATTTTATAATTTAAATGAATAAATAAATGAATACATACATACATACATAAAAATAAAATGAGTAAGTGAATTAGCTGATTATTTTGGCTCTGTGGTGGGAACTTTTTTCACAATGTTCTGTTAATCCTTATGTCAGTTAAATGTACACAGTGTCTGGTATTTAAGATAATCTTGTCAAAAGTTAGGTCTTGTAGTCAATTTGGATTGTTCTTTATTCATTGCTGTGCCCATTTGGTTGATAGTTGTCAAAGGAATGCATAATCGTCCTCCAAAAAACTTGGCTTTAAGCATTCTTACAGGGGTATTGACAGTAAGGTGGTGTGTGTGTGTGTGTGTGTGTGTGTGTGTGTGTGTGTGTGTTTGTGTGCATGTATACATAATGCATACCCATGTGTGTGCTTGAATCTCACCAAAACTGGGTGTGACCATGGTCATACCTGTGAAGAAGCTGTTCCTTCATGTTGGAGGAGGAGGTTGCACTTCCACCCTTTGCTACCAGTGTAAAATAACACCTCATGAATAAAAGACACCTCCCACACCCTCACGTCCATCCATCTGGGATGACATACCCCACTGCCAGACAGCACTAAGCAGAAAGTACACACCTGGGTCTGGCTCTGGTGAACACGCCCAGTGTTTTTCCAGGTGGGGTAGGAACTAGAGGCCCAGATCAGGTTTGGTGAGATTTTTCAAGGGAAAATCACCCTGCCTTTTATTCTATTTTTTTTTAGTTTTCCATTTCTGCTCTTTTCCTTTCTTTGGAACTTCAGTCAAACGGGAGGTAAATAATCAGGTAAGATAAGTTTTATTATCTGTGTCTCGAAAAATGTCAAGATACTCTTAGCTTTAAAAAAACATCTTGTGTCGGAATGGTGACGCGTCTTCTGAAAGTGGGGTAGGGAGAACTGTATTCTGACTCATACCAATATTTATCGACAGAAAATAGAGGACTATGGTTAAGAAATGGTGACTCAGAGTTTATAGATTTAACCGGTCAAATTAATGCGGCATCATGTGCTACTCTTTGCTTTGATATATAGTACCAGTATCTTACCAGAAGCTTCACATGCTTCGTCCCCTGCTAGCACGTATAGCATAGTCCTATTGTGAGCCATAAAACCATTAGGGCCTTCCCTATATATCCTCAGCTTTGAGATTGTAACATAAATGTAATGTAGAGAATCAGACAAAAATGGAATGGAAATATATGTTTTGTATTTCAAATACATGCTTTGTTCCTTACTGCTATACAGTAGTATACTATCTTGTGGGGAAGGGAATTCACACTGAACTCTTGTATGTGAATATAGAGCTGGTACCTGGGGTCATGGTATGGGCACCTTTACCCAGTGTGCCATGGGAGTGGTATCATTTATCTCACAGAACAATTAGATTTTCCGATTCTTTGATGTATTCATCTCTATCATGACATCATGAAGCTGTTGTAATACTATTATTACCCATTCCTTTGTTATGGTGAACCATTTCACTGGGGTTTCACTGATCCATTTGTAATAGGCTATGAGTGTCTGCCAAGGCCAGGCACTCTGACCCAGTAAGCTGGAGTCACTAGAGGGAAGCATGGCATCACTGTAAAAGTAAAAAGAGATCAAATTGTTTTAATTTCCAAAGGAAAACAATGAGAAATCTGGAAGGGAAGTTAACCTTGAAGCATCACAAAATAAATGACCAAAAAATGACCAGTTTAGGAAATGGATAAGAACAGCCTCACCTAAAAAAAAGGCCACTGGAACCTGGTGTTACACATTATAAATGCAAATCTGGAGTAGGTGAATGATCAAAAAATAATGTCCAGATCAATGCGAAATTTGTTAATTGAGTACAAATCTGGGATTCTGTATGGTTCCCTGACCTGAACGCAATATAAAATAGTAATAGCAATGTATTGTCCAACCTGGGATTATTTCCCGAACCCAAAATTGTGAATCCATGGATAAAGCTATTAATAAAAATAAAATAAATGCTATAGAAAAAAAGTCAGAGCGGTAGAACATTGTTTTGTTTCATTAGATAAAATCTATTAAAAATTCATAATGCAACCATGTCTAGAACACATAGTTTTCATTTCTTAATCTTAAAATCTTGTTGCCATTTTACCTTACATTTACATTTTACCTTTAGGCCTATCTTTTTGTTAGACTATGGGTTTGCAAGAGTACAATTCCCAGTAAGGATTGTAATTTGCCATTCAAATAACTGAAATGTATTTTAAATGACTCAACCAGAGGAAGGGAAAGTAGTGACTGGTGGTGGAGACAAAAACATTTGTATCAAATTGGCATTTCAGCTATACACTCTATCAACAAGGCAATTACACCCAAAGTGGACTTTATTTGTTACACCAATAAAACGGCAATGGTGTAAAATGTAAATGATAGCGCCTATGAAATTTGTAGATTTTCTGTATTCATTTCTATAGAGGTTACCAGAGAAAAAAAACATAAACATACTGAATCAATGCTATATTAAAGGTGTGGTATGTGACTGTATTTTTGGTAATTTTTGCAAAGTTACTTGAAATCCTCTTCATATCCCACTCACAGTCACTAAATTGGAAGCACTGATATGAAAATATCAACCATCTGTGGAATGATTAGGGCTTGAAAAAGTACATCCAACCTTTAATGGAATTGCCCAATCAATTGTTGAAGTAGCCTACTGTCACATGTTTCAATAATTCTACAAATGGCGCGTCCTGAAATGTATCCTTAAGTGACTTAAACAAATGATATTTTATATATTTCATAACACTGGAGCCAAAGCTTACATACTGTATCATATTACTGGAAAGCTTGATATGTAAGGATCAAGACATGAGATGTGACACTCATTTCATGCTTATCTGAATTGAACATAGTCGCAAACTAGGTCCACTTATAGTTATGTTAGCAAGTATTTCAAATCAAATCAAATAATTTAATCATTATAAATGATTACGTCTACAAAATTACAAACCTCTAAAGTATGAAAACTATAACTATTCAAACAGTTAATTTCAAAGTTTTAGTTTTTTTTTATTATTATTGATTCTTGTAATATGGCTTGCTTGTGACAACACAGCTGACCACATCAACAGGTGTTTCAACTTATCAGAACAGGGAAGTCAGTCACACTGC
The DNA here is from genome assembly GCA_030264315.1 of Sardinella tawilis. NCBI lineage: Eukaryota > Metazoa > Chordata > Actinopteri > Clupeiformes > Clupeidae > Sardinella > Sardinella tawilis. Next base: position 8,196,231 of record JASCQY010000036.1, read on the forward strand.
AGCGAAAACACAAAAGAGTGAAATCGAAAGTTGAGGTTGGGCAGTTTCAATGATGCAGATGGTTCACTCGAATGCTCTGTTTACATACAGTACAAATCTGTTAGCCAACCTGCCTCAAAATGAACTTGACAGATAGGTGCTCAAATGTAATTGTGAGTGATATCTACCGAGAACCTTTTTTTTAAGCCATGATTTAAGGTTTTAAGTTGTGCATTACGGAGTGTGTATCAGATGGTAGTGATGAATCTAACCTCATTCCATTCCCTCCTGCTCTAACAAGTTCTTCATATGCTTTTTGTCAAGTTCTAACAAGTTCCTCATATGCTTCAATTTCGAGAGAAATTAGTCAGTTCAATCCTAAAAGTGAACCAGTATCACAGTCATGTCAAAATGAATTATGAAATGATAATGGATCAACAACAGGAAATGTTTTCACCTTATTTCGTACACATGCTGTAGTAGGCCTACACAGTGGTGGTGGTGATGTTGATGGTTGCTATGTAGCTGTACCCTGTTGTCTATGTAAAGAGACTGACAGCTCCCATTGTGTTTGCAGGGGCAGGTGTGGGTGCGCTGACATCAGGCCAGCATGAACTGGTCTGCACTGCAGAGCCTCATCAGTGGGGTCAACAAGTACTCCACCGCCTTCGGCCGCGTCTGGCTCTCCATGGTGTTTGTCTTCCGCGTCATGGTCTTCGTGGTGGCCGCCCAGCGGGTGTGGGGCGACGAGAACAAGGATTTCATCTGCAACACGCGGCAGCCCGGCTGCGCCAACGTTTGTTACGACAGCTATTTCCCCATTTCTCACATCCGCCTCTGGGCCCTGCAGCTCATCTTTGTCACCTGCCCGTCACTCATGGTGATGGCGCACGTCAAGTTCCGCGAAGAGAAGGACCTCAAGTACACCAAGACCCACACAGACGGCACACACCTCTACGCCAACCCAGGGAAGAAGCGCGGCGGCCTGTGGTGGACCTACCTGCTCAGCCTCATCTTCAAGGCCGGCCTGGACGCAGGCTTCCTCTACATCCTCTACCGCATCTATCATGGCTACGATATGCCCCGGCTGGCCAAGTGCAGCCTCGAGCCGTGCCCCAACACGGTGGACTGCTACATTTCCCGACCCACTGAAAAGAAAATATTCACCCTCTTCATGGTGGTGTCCTCGGCTGTGTGCATCTTCATGTGTATCTGTGAGATGCTATACCTGATCTGCAAGCGACTGCATAAAATTTTCAGGGTACGGGTCAATCATGACAGGGAGGTTTTTGCTCAAAATCACGAGCTGACCAACCTAGCACCACCCCGATCACAATACCATTGGGTGGACCCCACACTGACCAGCACACAGAACCTCAGCAAGGAAGCCAAAGAGGAGATGGCCACCTCCAAAGTGTAGACTGGAGCTGGTGGCAATGACATCTTTCGTAAAGTGGCCAGAGGACAAGACAAAGCAGATGCACACAGATAACCATCAGATTCTGCTCTAAAAGTACACATTCCACATAGATAAGAAACTATTGTGAATGTTGTACATTTTAACTGACATAACTAATGCATTTCTTATGTCTGTTATAGGATGTTCTTAGTATATCTGTTTACTTTTTTTTTTTTACTTCTAAAGCACTGTATTGTTTCCATTTTGTACAGATGTACAGATTATGTATGTATGCTGTGTATATTCTGTGTTTACAGTGGCGACACCTGAGGAATTCAGTGTGAGATTTTTACAGACACCACAAAATACAACCATAACAACATTTTGCTGTTTTATTGTGACACTTAAATACCAGAATATATTCAAAAGATTTCAAATGTAAGGTAAATGTAAGGGTACATTTTATTTCATAATAACACATGAAATAAATATAATTAAAACTTAGAATTAGTTTGCTTGTAGTACTTTTATGAAAACTGAATTTGTTTTCATGTAAGATTTTTTAATTTATTTATATTAGTATTTAAATATGAAAAGGCTCTTAAACAGTTAACAGGGATTAATTCTGCATTGTTGCATTAATTCTGCATTGTTGTTCTGCATTGCAAACTTGCTTTTGGAAACACTGACAATATATATGAATAAATTAGTTTTCCATTAATATGGATGACCCTTGTGGATTACTGATGACTTGTCTTAATACAATGCCTGTATTGACTACCAAAGATGTTCATTTCATGAGCGCATTTATTCTTGTTCTCTTCACAAATTCTTTTTTTTATCTCAGTCTCCTTCCAGATTTCTCTCTCTCTCTCTCTCTCTCTCTCCTTGTCAATTGTTGGTTTAAGACAGCCTCAGCAGCCTACACCGCTTCTGTTCCTCACCTAAAACCCATGTAAAAATAACACTCCCAGCACACGCTGCCCAGGACACTTTCATTTACATGTTACATAAACTGCACCTCTTGATCTTTTGCCTCCAGCTCCCAGCCTTTGCTTCACTCCTACTCTCCACATCTCCTTCTCTGATCACACACACACACACATACACACACTTGAACACACACACACACACACTTGAACACACACACACACACACTTGAACACACACACGCACACACACACAAATGCATACTCTCACACACCTTTTCCATCACTTCTACATCTTGCCTCTTTTCACTTAATGGAAGACCAAAAAAAGAAAAAGGAAAAAAAAAAAACCATGAACAAAATTATTTTATTCTCCAGTGAAGTCTATATTAAGTGGCAAGGTAATGGCTGACAGTAGGCGACTGCACTCTGCTAGAGTGGTCAAAATGCTCACATATGGACGCGCTATTCTTTGCTCAGGCATTGGTGATGAGCAGGCATATAGAGAATCAACAGGCATACCATCATGGCTGAAATCTTAATCGCGTCGACCAGAGAGAGAGGGGAAACAGGGCAAATATTCCTGTGTGTGATTCATCCAGCCGCCCACCACCCTCCCACACGCTTGCCCTTGCTTCCATCCACACAAGCCCAGTGCAAACAAGTGTGTGCTCACACAAGCACACACACACACAAGCATGCACACACACTGCTGCACTCTCACAAACATAGTGATTATAACATCCTATCATAGAGAAAAACATACAAACACACAGATATACTGTACATACACAGATGCTAAATCCTTCAACGTACACACACACACGCACACCCACAGATAGAAAGAGCGCTCACAAGCAGACACACACACTAATGCTGAATCCTGCAGTAGGCTATAGACACACGGATAGACCACACACACCACAGATGCCGAATCCCCCAGTAAACACACACATCCACAGGCGGATAAACAGAGACAGAGAGGGGCTGTGAAACAGAGAGACAGTGGAAGAACAGAGAGAGAGAAATGTGTGGAGAGAGAGAGAGAGAAACACATGAGCAGACCTGTAATAAGAAACAGTGAAATATACATCCAACACCTCTATCATCAAATAAATATAAATATAACCTGTGAATATCCTATCATCGAGCCTGCTTAACAGTGTTTATAAGGTGTGCATGCTATTGAGTATTAGTTTGGTTGCAGCCAAGTAGTCCAGGATATGCCCCCAAAAGAGTCTTTCATAGACTCTCTCTAACACACACACACACACACACACACACACACACACAAACACACACACTCACACATACCTACCTGACCCCCCCACCCTGCATCAACCAGATGGAAGGGTCAGTTTTTGTTGGACGGAATGTGGATTATTGTGAAGGCGCAGAAAAGAGGGGCAGTGAAGCAAAACATCCCCAAAGCAAGAAGGCACATAGGAGAACATGGAGTATCAGAGCATGTCACTTGGCACAGCAACCCTCTCCTGTGTATCATAGTTGGCACCAAATGCATTAAATTTGGCCTCGTTTAGACTGAACTAATTAATTTCACCAGAAATAGCCCCACAGATAGGCAGCCTCTTGACGTTGCCCAATACACACACACACACACACACACACACACACACACACTCACCATATAATACACATGAGATATTTTATATTCTAGGCCATGCGGCAGATGGACAGACACTTGCGGAGGAAAAGGCTACTGAGTAGGATGGAGTGTGATGATCTGCCTGAAGGTTAGGTGTCAAAGCCACATAAATGCAGTTGTGCTCACCCGTAAATTTACTGTAGTGCACAGAATGACTGGAAAAGGAGGAAAAATGCAAACAGAGGCGGGAGACTTCACACTTCAAGCCTTGATGGGTTTCCGCACTTTATTCGCACACTAAAGCATCTCCACAGTAAGCCCTCAATATCTACAGTACTCACACGAACAGGCACACTGCAGTTTCCTTTGGGAAATATGTCACACAGAGCAAGCTGTGTCAACTATCCACGGCAAATGATTGTTTACTAAAGCATTACTGAGCAGATAGACTTATATACATACATATAGATTTTGTTCATCTGACTCACCCCGTCACACACATAATAATCAGGATTTATGTCAACATCATACAAAATATAATAAATCCAAATAGCATAAATATAGCATATTGCATTAGAATGTTCTCACTGTGCTTCTGATAATATATTAATGGCCTATTTCCTCATTAAATGTGATTCCTGATTTAAAAATAGAGCGTTGCAATGTGTATCTAAAATGATTAAAGCCACAACTTCATCAATAGGTTCCACAGGCATTATATAAAAGGAAAGACTGAAGGACTCTTTGTCAAAAGCACTTGGTAAACAAATTGATATACATGACAAATAAAATAAAACAGAAAGATTTGAGACATTTTAGAAAGTCATCTGTCTCCAATTATGGTTCAGATCTGAGTGTTGAAAACTGAAACCAGGTACAGCATATTGAAAAATTAGGTCTGTGAAAAAAAAAGAATGTACGCAACTTTGTCTGTGGGATAAATGGAACTGTTTTATTACACTGGCTGATGTGTGGGATGTTGTGGTGAGTAGGTGACTCATGTTCATGCTTTAGACTATCTTTGGCTACGTGAGATGGACAGCTAGCGCACAGACTTTACCTCCATGTGAGTCTCCTCCCCCTCTGTGCTCGCCGCCACTGCCAGGACCTTCTCAGCCTCTCCCTTAGCGACAAAAGCCTCGGAGGCCAACTCAGCCTGCTGCCAGCCAATCTGCCGCTGCTGATGCGAGGCCCCGCCATACAGCTTCTCCAGCTCCTGCTCGTCCTCGTCAAACAGTCCCGGGAGCACCTCCTGCTCCAGTTCGTCCCAGAGATCCCACCCAGGCTTGGCCGATGATGATCCCTCGGGCTCAGAGTCAGTGAGATCCGAGTCCCAGTCGCTGTCCCCAACCGTGGACCCGGCTGCACAGTCCACCCTCGAGCCGCTGTCCTCGTCCGAATCGGAGTCCTTCGAGTCAGAGCACATGGAGTGGCCCTCAGTGACCATCAAGTGGCAGTCCGGGGCTGCCAGGTACACAAAACTGTCCGTGGAGAGGAAATCACATTCGTCAGGATTCAAGCAGGGCTTGGTGGAGGTGATGGAGGGGAGAGCTTCCTTCTTAACATCTTTCACCGTGGTGGATAGCTCCTGTGGTTTGGCAGACACGGCCAAGTACACAAAACTATCTGTGGCGACAAAAGGATCCATGTCACCACTGTCTAGCAGTGTTTTTGAGGCCCGTGTCATGTGTTTAGATGGGGAGAGGGGCAAAGGAGAATCTGTGCCAGCCCTTATCACAGTGGTTTTGTTCTCACTCTTCCAAGACTCTACGTTTTTAATCTGGGGTCTTTGCTGTGTGTTTTTAAACGAACTCCTGCTGGCTTCTCTGTTGGAATCATACAGCAGGTCATCTACTGAGGCTTGTATGACAACCCTGTTTCTATATATTTTTTCAGTCTTTTCTTCCACTTTCCTGCATGGCCGATCTCCCGCTATTTCCTCTATCTGGCTCAAAGAGCTTGTGCTGCCCATGTCCATGTCTGTTAAGGTTCTGTCGACATCTATAGTGAAGTCCTCTTGACTAGTGTGACTTCGGTTGGTCAAATAGACCCCACTGTCTGACTCGAGTGTTAAGTTGGAATTGGGCGATTCCTCATTGACCGGGCTCATTTTTAAAGAGCCCTTCACATGTTCCTCTGCCATCAACACTTGGGCCTCAACTGTAATCAGATCGAGGCTTATAGAGGTTGCTGTCTGTTCTGGCTGTTTGTCAACCACATGAATTATTCCCCTTACTGCTTTCTTCTCAATATGTTCTAGTTGGTCTGACTCAATGGACAGCGAGTGCTGAAGCAAGGCTTGGAGTTTGGCGTCCTTTGCGTCCCTCAGCTCATCCTTGTTCATCATCTCCATGTCCAGGAGATCCTCAACCCCAACCAATGAGTTGGAGCAAGAGGGGGCTTGGGAACCCCCGAAGCCTGTTGGTGGTTGTAGCAAGGGCCAACATTGCCTGAGGGAGCCTGTGAGTTGGGTCTCTTGTTCCTCCCAGGCGTCGTCCCACATATTGTTCACCATCTCCAAAACGGCCTCCCAGTTCTCCTCGTCTGTGTTGCTGGCCTCTGTGGTAGGCAACTGTTTTGGTGCCAACTCCTCTTGTTCCATAACAGTTGGCATTTTGCTCAGCTCTTCCTCTTGTACCTCCTCTTCCTGGATGACCTCTGGACTAGCTTCCTGCTGGCTGCTAGTTGGTGGTCCACCTTTGCGCTCTTCAATCTCCTTTAGGATCTTCCAGTCCTGCAAACTGCAGTCTTTCAGGAGCTCGCCTTTAAGAGGAGACTTTCCCAAGAGGGCAACGTCAACCTTTGCCTGGTGCTCCGGGAAAGGGGAGAGGCGAGGTAGAGTCTTTTTATCGGTCACACAGCGTCTCAGTACAGAGGGCAGAGGTGGGAGGATTGGTAAGTTATGGACTGCTCCCCCCTGCCTCACTGTCCTCCGCCGCCCGATTAGTCTGCGAGGCCAGGTGGACTCCATCATCACCGGCGACCTTGTGGGAGGTTGGGTCACCGGAGGCTGCAAGAGGGGGGCTGTGTCATTGTCAGGCTCTGGAGTAGGAGGATACAGCACAGCTTTGGAGCCCATGGGTTTGGTCTCCACCTCCCCAAAAACCTCGTCTTCTATACTCTGTGTGGTGGACACCAGCATACACCGGTCCATCCTCTCCATGGTCAGGCTCTCCATGCCGTGGGAGAGGCGGTTGTCATACTGAAGGGCACTGACTGAGAGTTCGGAGAGGGGTGATGTTGGTGGATAGGGCTGAAACTTGGCCGGCAGGGACTGCCTGTGGAACTGCTCCTGATGGAACAGCAGTGGCTTCCCTGGGGAGAAAAACACTGGTGGGGTATGGGCACCAGCAGACAGGGGCGATCCAGAGAATGGGGAAATTTGGGGCGAGCGTGGGGATGACAGGCTCCCAGGGAAAAAGGCTGTGCCAGGGTTGAGCAGGTGTTTCTCGCCGGGCGACAGTTCGATGCATTCTGGATACTTGGGAGGCGTCACCACCTTCCAGGAATGGCGACATAGGTTTTCCTGCTTCCTTTCCTTTCCACTGTCCTGGTGGTGGTAGCGTTTGTTTACAGAGCCACTGCCGCAAGGCGCGGAGCTGCAGGACACACTGGGAGACACAGTCCTCACGTAGCCCCCAGGAGACCGGGTCTGCTCATCATGGGCAAGCTTCAGGGAGTCAAAGATGACCCTCTCGTCCAGCCTCCTTCCAAAAGAAGACACCTGAGGTGATCGCTTGTCAAATATGTCCAACTGAATGGGCTCCAGGGAGCCATTGCTGGGGAAAGCAGCGTTCTGAGCCCCTCTGGAGCCAAGGGTGCTGTGGGCTGAGCCGTGGTCGATGTGCTCATTGATGCACATGGTGTCGTAGATGGAGCGCTGAGGAATGTAGCCATCTTCGTTGAAGGCGTCGCCATCTTCGCCCTTCTTGGAGCAGCACGGACTTTGCCTGAAACAGCCAGGCCTGCTCAGTGGCTTTCCCATTGTTTTGTGTGTCTTTAGCAGGCAAGGTGCTTTAGAATCCCCTCTGATGCAGAGGTCCTGCAACAATCAACGATCGGTGACTTCAAGGTGGGTGGGGGACTGTGTGTGCGTATGCGTGTGTGAATGTTCAAAGCATCTGCTGTGTGACTCAGGTGCTCCAGCTTGAAAGGAGCATTGAGATGATCCAGGCAAAATGGACACAATTATTGCACAAGCACCATTGAGATGATGAGGGATGTTGAGAGCAAGGGGTCCATATCGAGAGGCGAAAGCATCTTCCATGCACACATACAGTGGTTATCGATTTTCCATTAGCTTCAAATCTCCTTTTAGGTCTGCTTGGAAGCAACAGCTGTCAACGACCTCATGCATAACAGATATTTTCCAGGGCCACAATAATTTGTTTTATTCTGAAAGGACCAAGAAAAAGACACGTTCTTCAAAAAAAAGGAAGGTGCATTTCAAAGTTTATGAACAGGGAATACTGACTTATAGGTAAAAGTTAAAAATAGAAATGTCCATTTATGTAGCACACTGTTACCTAAGCTGCCTCTGAGATCCTGGACTTCTGAGGCGCACACAGCAGCAGACTTTTGTTTGGCTACCTTCACACAGATCGGTAATTCAGCTGTGAGGCACAGCTGTCACTGGGGCTAAAATAAACAACGAGAGCAGCTCATTGTCATCGTGCGTACCTTAGAGGTGATGAGTGTGGCCCCACTTTGCACCGCCTTGCCTCTTCAAAGTGGTCATCACAGCCATCCACTTTCCCATAAGTGGTGTGAGGGGGGTCCGTCTCCGAAAAAAAGCTATCGGATCGCCAGCATCGTCCTCCCCACAGCAGATGAGCAGCACCCCGAGTTCCAGGCGAGAGTCCAACAGCAAAAATGTGTCATCCGTCCAGGCATATCCACAGAGCTGCTTGCATTCCCTCACAATCTTGCCGATCGCGTCTTCACTCCCACTGAAGCACTGATTGTTTGACAAATGGACCCTTATTTCAACACCGTCAGCTACCTCTCTCTCTTTCACTCTCCCTTTCTTTCTCTCTCTCTCTCTCTCACTCTCACACACACATTCACTCACTCTGCCTCTCAATCACAGATTCCCCTCCCCCGTGTTCCGAAGCTGCTTCAGGGCTCTGGTGGCTATCTGGAGCTCAGAGTCTTTCTCTCTGTCCCCTTCTCTGCTGTTCTCACTTACTTTTCCCTCATTTTGGGTCTGACCTGGCTCATATTTCCTCCTCAGACAGGAACACAAGGGAAATCAAACTAAACCCTCCCAGGAGATCCAGTTTCCACAAGTCCCCTGCAGACACACAGATCTCATTTGAAACCACATGAAACTGAGTTAATGGCGTACAGTGCATTCTCCTACAGGTGAGGTGTAAAGCGATATTTTTGGGGTTATTTGGGTGTGATATCTGATGAAATGCATTGGCAAAAACATCAACATCATAAATCAAATAATAAAAAAACTGCAGCCTTTTGTGAGAGACTTTGTGATTTTATCTTTGCACATCTCACCCATCTCTCCTGTTTGTCTCCCACACACACTCTCTCCTCACACTTGAGCCCGCGCACATCTCTCTCCTCATGCCCTGTTCACTCCCACACACACACACACACACACACACACACACACACACACACACACACACACAATCACACACATGCACACTCTGCTGCACAGGCTATACAACACATTGGTGCCTGCAGTTCTCCATCCTCTCCGTTCATCATGTTCAGGCAAAGGACCATGAGCTAGGGAAAAAAAAGAGAGAGGCATCATTCAAGACAAAAGAAAAGAACACAGACACAAGAGTATCACAAGCGCAGTCTTATCCCTTTGTCCCATGAAAAGGTATAAATTATGCACTCAATGCAAAGACAAGGCCACTCAAATCCACAGCCTAAATGCCACAATTATCTCCGCACACCAGAGGACCACCCCTCTCTCATCAGTCCCTGCAGGCTTGAGGCGTCTGAAATAATAATAAAAAAAGAAAACAAAACAACAAAACCATCCACCTCACGCTAAATCACATTTGCGCTATATTTTCACTCCTGACGACAGTGCAATGCCTCTACAATTCACATTACAGTGCCAGGCATGGATCTCTTCTGTTACCATGGTAGCAAATGTGACAATGGCCCTTACTTCAATGTAGTGTAAGCTAGGCTGAGAAATATCTGCATAGTCCTCAGTGGCTTGCAAACTGTTGGAGGTCTACTTTTGTTTCACATGTCTGTGCAAAAGCCAGTTCTACCTGTACATGATTTTTTTTGGGTCGTAATTCTCGCTTCTGGTAAAGCTGTTGAATGAGAACAAGCAGATGCAGCGCAAAGCTTATTTGACCTCAAAGCTCTGTCAGAAAAAAAATGTGCAACACCACATTACTGTCTTTTCTTTTTGAAAATCAGTCAAAGTAATTTGCATGTCTAATACAAACAGGTTGCAATCTCAACAGATGAATAGTTTAGGCTATCATCTACAACAGGAACAAAAAAAATTACATAACCAATTTCAAGAGGAATGCAACATTTAAGCCTATATCAAAACCACACCCCAAACAAACTGAGTAGGCATGCAATTTGGAATTTTATTAAAATTAAAGAACTCAACAATCACATGCATGAATGCACACACGCGCAAACACACATACACACACACACACACACACACAGAAAGAGAGACATACACATCAGAGGTTAAATTAAAAAATGTTTTTATTCTCTTCTGCAGGAGAGATTATGTTGCGGTGCACCAAAACTCTTCAGAGGAAGTCTCGACTGCACTCAGGAAGAAGGATGCGCCCTCAGACCTCAGGGTGAAACTGGAGGTAGGTGATCACAGAGACCTGCTACTGGGGTACTATTCAAGGCACATTCCGCCATTTTCTTTTTGGGGTTAACGGCACACTGTTTCCCCCAAACACTCTCAGAAGATAGACAAGTAGAGCTGAATACTGCTGAGTTGCAAAGGTGCGATTCTGTTACTCTGATTTGGCAACCAATTTTTGTTTTCCTGCAACATGTTATAAAATAAACAAACTGTACTGATTATATACAAACATGATCTCTATCATCCAACTGAATCTTTCTGAGCAGAGTTAGAATTTAGCTTCAGTAGCAAACTGCAGATTATGGCTGGCGTGGAAGTCATGATTCACATCCATGCAGGGGAAGCAAAGAGTAACAGTGACAAGTCAAACACGCACCAGTGAAGGCCCCAGACCCACTCTCAGTGGACCATTAGCAGTGAGGTAATGAACCACAGAGTACTGTTACTGATCAGCCTGTCCTTTCTGATAGAGGATTGTGCAGTCTTGGGTTAGGAAAACATTTCCCCCTGTGTCCATAACCTCTCTTTTAGTCTTTTCTGAGCAGGACATTCCAGCCTTCGATTGAAGAGAACACTGATTCATTTTCAGGCTTCAAATATGAGATCAATTTTTTCAGACAACCGCCCCACACGATGCAGCTGTGTGTGCCTCCGTATTATAAATGTGGAAACAAAGACGCACTCTGACAATGAGAGGAACACAAAATCATAAAAAAAAACAGAAAACTAGTCAAAAGGGCACATACAGTTTAAATGTTTTTCTGTTTGTTTTTTTTTTCCACACAAACATAAATGTAACTTAAATGTTGTCCTTAGTCCTTAGTAACCTTTTCCAGCTGTCTGGGAAACCTCGTGATTTTTTTTTTCTTTTTTTTCCTCCATCCAAAAATAACCTTCAAATCAATCTTGCCTCCAAAGGTTTGACAGAACTAGTTCCACTGTAGCATCGAAAAACATGAAAAAGGTTGTAGACTGTTGTGTTTTCAAAAGGTGGAGGTTTTCCAGAGGAGCCGTTAGGAGCTCTCGTCGGTGGATGTGGCCTGGTTCTGGTCCTCGTTGTCCCCAGTGTACACCTGCCGCACTGCCTGGATCCGCGTCAGCAGGTTCTCCAGTGTGGCGTTCTCCAGAGGCAGGTCCGAGTACCACAGCGGGCTGTTGGGGTCGCACACGCGCTCTGGCTGGAGGTAGAACAGGTCCGCGCGGTTCTTTGCGGATTCTGAACTGTGAGATAAGAGACAAAAACAGAGGGGCTGTAGCGACGATATTGATTTTTTTAAAGGGGCTGAGGGCTCAAGAGCTCTAGATTCCACAGCCAGAGTGATCAATGAACAATCAATGGAACCATGACCACAGGTATTTGGAGGGCACACACTATCCTAAAGGGTGGTGAAAATTGTATACCTATGGTGGATCTTACTGCATATAACTGCAACAAAATCCCATAATTTATCCCATATTTAACAAAAGCTCCTCCTCAGGACTTGCTCAACATCCACCAAAAGGTGAACATGACGATTAATTTTGGTGTAGCAATGCAATATTCCTTCTGTGCTGCTCAACACCTGTTCCACCTTGGAGAACTGATTAAAAAAAAAATGACTGAACCGACCCATTAGTTTGTGCTGCAGCCAACCCATTCATTTTCTGTAAAACCAACGGGGAAAAGTAGCAACGGGCCGAAAGGATCAATACATCAACATAAATAAACAAAAACAAAAGCAAAACAAAAATGAAAACGGAATGTATTCTGTCCCTGTGGCAATCAGTGCTTTGTGCTGGCGGAGGACGGGGGCAGCAGTACCATTTGGAGAGGTAGAACTCGTAGAGACGCACAGGACAGCGGAGAGGGTTCTCTTTGTTCTCTGGCATTTCAAGATCGTTCTCCCGACTGTCGTCATCTTCCTCCAGCTTCCGTTTTGCGGGTAAGGCAAGCACTGAAACATAATAGAGGGTGAAAAAAGATCTGTGTGTGTGTGTGTGTGTGTGTGTGTGTGTCTGTGTGTGCATTCCTACTGAGAAGGCAAACAAGAAATAATGAAATAAAAGCCGTGCCCACACAGATGAAGCAGTCTTGGGAGAAACTTGAACATTGTGGGAAGTGTCGTTGTTGAATACTAAACACAATCTTCTGCCATCATTTGAATGCACACATAGCTTCATATTACAAACAGGATTTTAAAACAAAATATTAACTTCATGCCTCATGTCTGCCAACCTCTGGACACCTGCTACCTGCAATCAAGCCCCCCAGCACCCAATATATCAACCCATCAATCAACCAACCAATTCACATTCCTCACGCATGTTTCTTCTTAATACATTGCATTTTAGTCATCTACTTCCATTTGTTCTGTGACAATACATAAATAACTACAGTATATAGTCCACCACAACAGTCTTCAGCAAACATATTTACAGGCGTATCTGTAGTCCTTGGATAAATAGTCCAAGGTTATCATTTTTGTACTGTATGTGCATCATTAAACCGACATGTTATCATCCAAAATCTCTTATACTGTATTACCTATTGAAGGGCACTAGTTATGCATTATCATGACACAAAACAACCATGGGCCAGGTGAGTGCTACTAAGCTTTCATAACACATCAGCTCAGTTCAGTATCAAGTCAAGCTGAGTCAATGATACAAAATTGAGTCCAAACCGCTCATCTTCCCTGACCAGACCACCAGATGACCCCTCTGCCCTCCCAAATCCCATATCCCATATCCCAAATCCATTCTGGCTCTCATCACTCACCTGCAGCGTCCGGCTCCAGGCCGGGGATTCTGACGCGCAGGTAAGCAGCCTTGCCGGCGGGCGTGGTGCGCGTGCGGCGGGAGACGTGGGCGAAGGCCAGGCGTCGGTGGAGCGCCAGCGTGGTGAAGCGGAAGAGCTTGGTGGCGAAGAAGAGGAGGGTGCTGAGCAGCACGATGGGCGAATAGGCCCCCAGCTGCTTGCACTGCCACAGGTACTCCTCCTCCACACGAGACTGGAGCAACTCTGGGGGAGGGATGGATGGATGGATGGATGGAGGGATGGATGGATAGAAAGATGGAGAGATAGATAGACGAATGGATTAATCAAGATAAGTAATACAGGGTTACAAATGTAAATGTGTGGCTCTGGATCAAAATGGCAATGCCACACTTGGCCTCACTTTGCCTCCTACTGTGTGACAGAAGCAAGAGTCTGCAGTGCCCCGACCGGTTTTGTGTTGAGAGGTATCGCAATTTATTGGGCTTGGATCCACCGTCTTGACAGATGGGTGGGATTCCAGCCAAGGCTCGGGCGAGACGGTCCCCGAAATGATATTAGAAAGATGATTAATTGCCGGTCGATATGCACAGAGAAATGCTAACTGAAGGAAACAAAATGTGAACGCTGGAAGCATAAAACCACTGGTGCATTTGAGGGGGATTGCTTGAAACCCGAAGGAAAGCATACTACTCGGGAAAATGCATACTTCTCCACCTGTACTGAGTGTACTACCTGGACTTCCATCTCACGACCTTGCTATTGTTAGCACCTCGCTCTGGCAGCCCGGGCTGCAGGAGCGCAGGAGAAGCAGCTGCAGTGTGTCAGGCAGACCAAACTTAAAGAGCCCGGAGATGTACTTAAAAAAGGACCCAGATGACACAGTAGAGTGTTAAAACAGGGCAGTAATTTGAGGGCAGCAACGACAACTTATTATGTTGTCACCTCCCTGGAGTATCCGCAGGTATTTGCAAGTCATCCTCATTACCATAAAAAGCCTCTCAGTCTTTTTGACAGGGGGATACCTTCGACATCGCGTCCTTTGCTCTCTGCCAAGTAGCACAGCTTACAGTTTTTGTCTCTAAACTCCTGGTGTATATGGTTCCTGTTTGTTTATCTTATTTATTTATTTATCTTCTAGAATGTTATGAGGACTAAAGCAGATAAGGCAGGTTACTACAGGTCAGTCATCGAGCCTCCAGCAACCCTGCTCCCACAAACCTGGTTTATTTACCGACCTTAACTGTCAATCACCTGGTTAAGGATCATTATATTAGATTAGTGATGCCTCCCCCCGGGTCTGTTGCAAAAGGCCAGTATACTGCATCATCTAAAGCAAGACATGCCCATCCTATCCTGATCTCTTTTTGCGGTTGGTGTTTCAGTGCAGTTTCATTTATATGCATGCAAATCCAAAGCAGCATACATTTATCAACTATCAATTACTTCAGGCTCAGCCCTAGGGTAAGTGTCTAAAAACCAATTTGCTTAAAACCAGATGAAAAAGATCATGTTCTGACATGACACAGCAACGTTGCACAGTGCAACAAGCAATGTCAGAGTGACATCAATATCGGATGACTCTTAAAAGGTTATTGTTCAATTTTGGTAGCTCACTGATAAGAATGTGTTCTATTCACAATCAGTGGTCTAGCTGCAAAAACATTCATTTTAAAATGCACAGAGAAAAATATGAATGTATTAGCACATAACAGCACAGAGGATATGTCATCAGGATCAGTCTTGAATTCTGACTAATGACATGGTATAGATATTAGCATGTACGTTGACAAATAAGAGATAATTAAATGTTGATAAAATAAATAATGCATGACGACATGCTTGTGTTACCATGAGGCTCAACTGTGTTGCCCCAGTTCTTCAGCATCTTGGTGATATCCGTGGTGAACTTGTTGTAAAGCGAGTCGGTAAAGATGTTTTCGATCCTCCCATTCTCAAAGAGATACTGTATGGAACCGCAAGACAAGTACATGTTACTTTTTGAGGCAAAGACCATACGCTATTTCAGTTTACAGTATGTGCCAGATCAAAATGAAAACTGAACGATCAAATGATTTACCTAATAAGTAAAGGCAGAAAATTGTCAGTTTGAAATGTGTTTATTTTTTTCCACTCACTTTCTTGATTAATGACATCAAGAATCAAATTTTGACATGCCATCATCTCCTAAACATCATGTTTATTTTTCTTTCCAGAGCATTCTCCTTCATGCCCGTCTCTCCCACTTGTGCCCACCACCAGACGCCACAGACAAAAGACGTGACTCATGCCGTCTATCAAAGCAAAGACAAAAGCACACTCCCTTGGATGATTGACTGCCATTCACATTGAAATAGCAGCTCTACTTTCAAGAAAAAGAAAAAAAGGCAGGCTTGTTTTTGGTGTGGAGCGGGCATTCATGCCCAACTGTAATGTTGGCATCGCAACTCGCTCCCTGGTGTGAAGTCCTCCTACAAGCCAAGGCAGTGTTCCAATTGGACACGAGAGGAGCCCATACCACATGTACTTCTGGTTTACCCCCCCCCCTCCTCTCCTTCTCCTATGCAGAATGCATGGCTTTGGACAGGCACAGGGAGGACAGATGGAGGGGGATGTATGGAAGGCATCTCTTCTCAGTGATGTCATTTCCAACTGGCCAATAGACAATCGGCATGGGTGGAAAGGAGTTCTTTTTTTTTTTTTTTTTTTAATTGTTTATTGATCTCAGCTTCTGAGTGATGTAACCTCACTGAAGCAACACAAATGGGGATGAACTGACTGCTGGCTTACAGTTCTGGGCAACGCTTACCTGTACCTGTGCAATTACTGTCCACTCTGATCATTGATGGTAAATGGGCGGAATGGGGCAGAAAGACTGTTGGCACCTGACCATCAGCTGGCCCAGGTCCGATCCCTGGACCCACCACTGAGAGTCTCCGAGTCCATTCGAATGAAAGCATCAGCTAAACACCAGTCACTTTTACTACACTTCCTGCTTCCTGATTAGTGTTTACTGAATAGAAGGCAAAGGCATGAATGAAAGCACTACAGTAAGTGGCATGACTCAGGTGTCCATCATCAGACCTATATGGTAGTGACTACCTCAGGGTTTATACCTGCAGTGCTTTTCAGGCACAGAATTACAGAGAATCAGAGCCCTGCTGTTAACCACACACGTGTCTTTACTCACACCTCAATGTGCAGACTTTAGTTACCCACCGTCGGAAACTGCCTGGATTCACGCAGCTCTGATTACGGTCCAAACCAGACCAGAGTGTTTAAAGAAATAACAGGGCTGAGACCTCCCATCCAAGCCCAGGCAGCAAAACCTGACTTGACTCAGCTGGATGTGTTCGTGAGTGTGAGGGTAGCGTGCACAGTCTGTGTGTGTGTGTTCCTAACTGGAAGAGTGTGTGTGTACCTGTTGGATGCCCAGGCAAAGGCAGTAGATGCTGTCCGCGGTGTAGGGCTGACCGTCGGGCCGCCGCACCTCACTGATGAAGCGGCACAGGCCATAGCTGAGCTCTGCAGAACTGCACTGCAGCACGTCCTCCTTCACCACCATCGCCCTCGCACCTGTGGGGAGGGAGAGAGAGAGAGAGAGAGAGAGAAAGAGAGGGAGGGAGGGAGGGAGGGAAAGAGAGAGGAAGAAAGATATATAGAGAGAGAACTTGAGGGATTTTTTTTACAAGATGTTTTTTTTTGTTTTATTAAAAGAATATTGAAACAAAAACAATTCTAAAGAGAGAGAAATGACGGGACAAAACAGACAAAGAAAGGGAAAGATTGTATTAGACTGTGTGGGAAAAACAGAATGTGAGGAAAATGGGGAGAGCAGAACAAAAAAACTATGAGAGCGAAAGAGATGAACAAAATGGAAGGACCTGAAGAGTCAAACATATATATATATATATATATATATATATATATATATAAAGAAATGAGATCACAGAGTGAATCACCATCCCACTCCCACCAACAGGACCACTTTCCAAAGTTAAGAGATATCCACGCAGGCCTGACATGGCAATATTGATTCGGCCATCTGCTCAGAACACTTCATTAGGCACTGGGCCATAGTGTTTCAATTCCTTCAGATTTCATCTCCAGGATGACAACAGTCCCACAACAGAGGCAATAATACATTACTCTTACTACTATATGCTTTGATCAGATGGGCATAACAGTCTTTTACGGTTTTTGGGCCATTTTGGGTAGGGCTTTAGGTTGGTGGACTGGTGGGTGTTTGTACAGTAGGTTGGGGCATCAGTGCAAAGATAGTTGAGTGGGTGGATATGGATTGGTTGGTGGATGTGGTGGGTGGAGGTGTTGCATGCTGGGAGGAGACTAACCGCTGGGTTTGCCCAGGGTGCTCGCCGAGTTGAGCTGCTTGTTCCTCCACTGCACCCAGCTGTGCCAGGCCTGCACCCCGTAGGTGTGGTTCAGACGAGAGACCCCGGAGGGCGCACCTGGACCACCCAGGGGTGATGCCCCGCGCTTACGGCTCTGCAGAGAGAGATTACAACCCCATATATGCATTTAGAGTGAAAAACATTTACTGAATGCTGAGAGGATCCACTGTTACGGTACCATATGTGAATGCCAACGTTTAATGACCCACTTTGACCCAACATCTTAACCCTGTTACCATGTCATGTGTTTTAATGTGTTGCAAGACATAACCAAAATAAGCAGGAAACAACATGGCTAAGTGCTTTGACTTCTGCTTTGGAGGAGTAAAGTGCTACAATGGGTACTAGTTCGGTTTGAACAGTTTTCACACGTGACTCTCGTGTGAGTCACGCTTGAATCACACAGCATTTAGTGGGGGCGCAAGGAGAAGCTGCACTGTACCCAAACAACCACCAAGTGGGAGCTCTGCCTTTATAATACAATGAATTGTATAGTCGCCTAATTGAACCAGTAGGCTCACAACTTTATTATATTTTATTATTATATTTTTTTATTATATTTTTAAAAGTAGTCTATGCTCTTGATTACATTAATCATGACATTAATGTTTAACCTAAAACTGATATCCGTGCCTTCATTTATGCCTATGCATATAAAATAAAATACACTATTACAGTACAGTTATACAATGGCATTGCTCAGAAAAGACATTAGGAATTTCCCACTATAAATTCAGTTACAGCAGTTCGTCACACGGATGTGTTATTTGTAATTCTCAAAGTGCTTGTTCAGCTGTTTTCGCACTACAGTACACAAGTGGCTATATAAATGTAAAAAGTGCCGTGATCTCAGGGACATGGTGGTCCATTTGCTTATTAAAAACATTTAAACTTGTGCAAGTGTACTCCAAGTGTACATGGACACAAGCTTGCCTTAAACAAATCAATTATCATTTGTTCAGCTGTTTTCGTGCTACATAAATGCAAAAAGTGTGTGTGCGGTCTATTTAATTGCTTCTTCGTTGTGTTGTGATTGCAATCCAGCGAGTTATATTTAAATTACCATAAAATTCCAAATTTCCTTAATATCCCAATCGCTCATGAGCACTTCAAGTGATACAATTAAAATATTCTAATATTGGAAGAGTTTCAATTAGCAATTAGACACCATGTGACGAACTGCTTAAACATTAGCCTATTATTATTATTTGCAGGAAAGCTGACACGGGACAAAAATACAAAGACAAAGTCGGAAAAGTGCTTAAGAGAAAAGTTTTTTATTGAAAAAATGAACAGGTCTACATTTAAGGTAAAGTAAAACTCTGGGAAGATCTGCGTGTTGTGCGGAGGTATTCATTAATCTTATCGATGCAGTCCTTTATGTCACTACCACTCAAAGCAGGAAACTTTTTCTGCAGTGTTGAGACCACAAAGCTTTTCACATTCTGTGGGAGCGATTGCTTGCCCCTCGATCCATCCCAGTTGGTGGTTTTGCTCCAGGCTCGGTAGCACTCCTCTGAGATGACGGACCTGAAGAGCAAGCATCCGTATCTACCAATTTGGCCGTAGCTCTGTTGGAGGATCCTAGCGTGGTCTTCGGGGCCAAAATCGCGCAAGGGCACGTCCGGATGTTGACCTAGACCTTGGAGGTTGTCGTCGGGTGCAGCCAATGGAGACATCGGCGAGGTTGACGGTTCTGGTGCAGGTGTGGAGGAACATCTGGAGAGAGGTCTCTCTGCCGTGGCATGAATGCCCTGCTCCCTCAGAGCCGTCTGAAGTTCTCCAAAGCCATATCTCATCTCCTGTAAAAAGTCACTCTCTTTCGACTGGAGTCGCTGAAGCTCCCGTCTGAGGTCGTCATTCTCCAGTTTCAGGCGAACTTTCACGGCGAACCTCTCGTCTGCTCGAACTTTCTCAGCTGCAAGCTGCGCTGTTCTGTCGGCCAGGCGGCTTTCCAAATGGGTCACCCTGTCAGCCTCATCACTGCACAGACTCACGTTTGTAACGGCTGCCTGTATTGGAGATAAGTCATGAGTCATGGGTTAGTTAAAGGAGAAGTTTGGTGTGAATCACTAATAGCCCTATTGTTTGAGGTCACTGAATGCTGTCCATAGGAAAAAGAACCAGAAAATTTGATGCAACATAGACTGAATAACAAACTGATAACTAATGTTAACTGAATGGGGCAGAGCAAATTGAAATTGCCCCATTCCTTAATGTTAGTTGCCAGTTCAGAATTTTGGTTTCAGCGTTATCAAATTTTCTTGTTCTTTTTCCTACCAACAGCACTTGGTGACTTCAAAACAACAGCGCTTTGATTGATTCACACCAAACTTCACCTTTAAAAGGTACACTGTAAGTTTATAAGTATTTTATTACCTCAAATCAACGTCTTCTTTCATAAATAGATCCTCATTGGTGTAAAATAACCAATGCCAACAATCTGACTTATCCTCCTGAGCGAAGAATCACTTATCTGTCTTACATGGAAAGGGACGCTCACACAGAGTCTTTCCGGTCTATAAAAAAACGACGAACTACAGAGGGGGACATAAACAACTACCTGCTCGCACTGATAGGGCAAAATGTGTTTTTGCGTGTCACAAAAAAGCAGTGCGGAGACGTGGAGACTACTTATCTGGCAAAGTTTAAAACCTGCACTGCACTTTTCGTCATAATGCAAGATATACTGCACCAAAGGAGAAGGAATCCTCTTCACCAAAATAGCGTAAAAGACAATTAACAAAGTTAAGACAAATTTAAGTCGCGTGCAAACACTGCTGTCACTAATGTATAGGCCCTGCAAAACTGATTGAGATGGTCACTGAGACACTGAAAAAAGCAAAACAGTTTCCGGTCGACAGACGGACGGACGGACGGACCGACATAGCGGCTTGTAGAGTTGCTGCACACAACTAAAAAGACAACGGGACCGGTTAATTAACAAAACAAGGGTAAATATTGGGGTTGCGTTTCCCAAGTGACTAAGAACTGAGAGATTTCATAAGAACTTGGTGAGTGGTAGCATTATGTAGTTTTGAGTAAACTAAGAGCATTTCATGCCATTGCATACCACCATAATCAATAATTTGTTTTAGGAAATAGACAACTGTGGTAAATTATAATCTTATGTCTGCCATGAAGTTGTATTATGTTAGGGATAAATGCCACCGAGTTGTCCCGATATACGGGAATAATGGACGAGGTGGAAGTGTAAAATGGCCTGACAGCAAAGCTGTTGAAGAGGATGGTTTGGTTATTGTGTGAAGTGGACAAGATAGCTAACAGGGTTGTAGCCTAGAAGTTTGCCCGTGACGCATTCCGGCTATCGGAGTTCCAACCATGTTGCAACGCGCATTTGAAAACGCGCGGTGCTAGAGAGCGAATACAAAATCTGCAAAAAAATCTGCAAAAACTGCACTGCACGTTTAAGCAAGGGTGATCGCCATATTTAACGCCAGATAAATGTAGTTCCACCAAGCTCCACTTGGCAGTCCACTGGACTTACGGGCAGTAGGAAGTCCTTCAAGGGAGCAAAAAATAATGAACGAATCAGGATCACCACATTTGAATTGATATGACGTAGCGGACAAGTGACGTTCTCATTAGCGGTTGCAATGTGAGCAGTGTAGTAGCATGCCAATAAAGGGATGGACAAGTGGTTCATCCAATCATATGAATGGATTTTTGATAAGGCCCTGCCTTTTGAAATACATCTCCAATGGAGCAGTTCCAGATGAATGTGTGGAGCTAGGCATAACAAAATTCAAATGGCAAGAGTCAGGTAAACCTTCCTTGGGCACTACTGGGCGTCATTGCTGTTGTGGAGAAGCAAAAACCAAAGCTGTGTAAACTGACCGAAGTTGTGTTTTCCCAGTTCCCAGTAACTTAGTTAGCAACTTCGTTGGTAGCTAAGTTGAAATAGTAGACTCCGTCCTGACAACAGATAACTAGTTACCGGCAAGAAAAGCGAAAGTGCTTCTCCAAAGAGAGCACAATATAATGATGGGTACTGTACTGTATATGCTAGAGACGTGTGGATGGCGGTTACAGGCGCGGACCTGACAAAAAATATTTTCATTGAATTCAGGGGGCTGGCAGTTGAACCAATCAAATGCAAATATATATATATATATATATATATATATATATTGTCAAACACTTATCTACATCTAGAAAAAATGAGAACACTTTGATATAGCAATATTTTCCCTTTCCTGTGTGCAATAAGAACAAGTTGCTTCTCGTTGCAGTGCCTTCATTGGCCACCTTAGCAAACCTGCAAGCTGCCAGCAGGCTATTGGAAGAGGCCAAAACTGCCTGGGTTATTTCGATATTAGTTACATTCTAAAACAACCAGTCATTGTAGTTGAGGGATTGGCATTTAAAAGACAGACAGGTTATAGAGTGATATGACTCAGTCAAGTGACATCAGACATTGGTGGCGTGAGATGTTCAGAACACAACAGCTAAACTATAAACTATGAATAACATCCAAAGTTAATGAAGAGGGTAAGGAAAATAGTTGGAAAACTTTGCCCATTAATTAGATGTGCAAGGCAAGCAAGCAATTTTTGGTGTTGTTATGGTGGACAATTATAAATGTGAACATTTAGCCTTTAGCAAATTTCAGAATAAATTGACTAAAGTCAGTGTTTCTTTAGTATCGAAGCTTCATAATTTCTTATGATTGTCTGGCTGGTATAAAAATTGATTGCACTCGCTTGAAAAAGATGTGCTCTCTTTCCATGCAGTGAAAAACAAACTCTCAAGAACAGGCTAATCCCTGGTGTCACCCTGACATAACACCCTGACAACTAGAATGCATTTCCGGAGAAAATGCCAATGTGTGCTTGCTCCGACACGCCGCGATGGCGCCCCAACATCAAGGTGGCCAAGGATGAAAGGCCACTTCCCTTTCGGCGATGTTGTATTCAATTTAGTTTGGCTGTGGCATAATAGCGCTGTGGCAAACAATTTATTTATGCAATGGCCTTTAAGGCGCGGTCTGAAGATCATCTGTGCCAAGTTTCGTGACAATCGGGCAAATTATTCTAGATTGCGCAAATTCAAACACCTGTATTCTTCTCTATGTGCAGAGGGATTCTCACTGGCATGCTGGCGATCCATTGTTTTCATCCATCAGAAAAAGTTTGCCCATCTCACTTGAGTGGCAGTGAATGACACTTCAAAATTACAGATCAAAGCAGAGAATCATTGCTGCTGCTAGACTGACTTGCGAGGTTAGGGGTTAGGAGTTTGCCTAATCCTTTCAGTAGGCATCTGCACATTTATCTTAACAAGACAAGGAAGCGAACATATCAGAGTTAGCTTTCTTACATCACCATAATAGCTCGTCATTTCATAACGCTATCAAACCAAGTGAAGTTGTATACAAAGGCATGGGTACTTTAACCTGATTGTCATCATCTGGCTGCGATCGCTAAACTACACGCTAGAGGGCGTTTCGGGTACCTGACGCAACCATC
>JASCQY010000036.1:8229219-8243994 GCA_030264315.1 Sardinella tawilis
ATTAATAAAACGGGACAAGGGATGGAAGGGGGGATGGACGTTTTTAGAAGGGGGATGATTTTGACCGTTTTTATGACGGGGGGGGGGGGGATGCCACCCCCCTCAATTCGACTACTGCACACACACACACACACACACACAGATATACTGTATATATATAAAATTCCAATTATGCAACTCGTCTCACCTCCAGTGATCCCAGTGACTATGGAGGCAATTCCAGAGTTGGGACTTCCTCTCAAGCCTTCGATGGTCATCTTTGATTGGTTGTTGATGCGCTGCTTAAGCTCCGCCTTCTCTGACTCCAGCTGGTCGATGTCAGCCTGCAGAGCATCCATGGTCTCTTCAAACTCCCTAAGACACAGACACGCACACAGATTTCACATGTCCATATGTCAGATACACAGAGCACAAAATACACAAATAGTATAGAAACAGTCCATCTCCACAGCCATCAGTGCACACAGACAGACACATTAGACTCTCGTGACAAACACAGAGACACAGGGTCCACATACTTCTCTTTCTTTCGCAGCACAGCGATGGTCTCGTCTAGCTGGGTCTGAATCTTTTCCACGCGCTCATCTGCGTCTTTAGACGAGCTGTCCAGCTTCTTCTCCAGCAAGCTGAGACGGACGCTTGCCTCACTCAGCTCTTCTCCCTGGGAATGCATATAGATTCATCCACCCTTAAATACCAGTGATGTGGATGAGTCAAACCTGTGTGTGTGTGTGTGTGTGTGTGTGTGTGTGTGTGTGTGTGTGTGTATGTGTTTGTTTCATGAGTCTACCTTGATCTTGAGGGATTTCTTCAACTCCTTAATGTGTGTGTGTGTGTGTGTGTGTGTGTGTATGTGTTTGTTTGTTTCATGAGTCTACCTTGATCTTGAGGGATTTCTTCAACTCCTTAATGACAGTCTCTCGGTCCTCAAGTTTGAGGCCACGCCCCTCTGCATCAGTAAACTCCGCCCTGAGAGCATCTGCACGGATAGCAACTGGCGGTGTCTGATTTTGGACAAACAGAACCACAGGAAAAATAACAACAAAACAAATAAGACTTGAGTGGAGCACTGATTTTTAGGTGAGCACTGAACTTTAGGTAGTTACGATTCAATAAATTCTTTTGTCATGTTAAGAGTTCATATTTTAACTTGTAGTGGTGTGTGTGTCTGCGTGTGTGCATGTGTGTGTGTGTGTGTGTTTGCACTCTCCTTACCCCAGCTGGTGGTTTCTCTGCATCATACTCTCCCTCCTGCATGGCTGTGGCCATTTTGTTCATGGTCGCTATGACAACGCTGCACGACTGGCGCAGGCACTCATGTGGGTTTATGCCCTGACTTCCATAGATCTGTCACACAGACAGACAAACACACACACACACACACACACACACACACACATAGAAATACAAAGATAGAGAGTTACACGCTGGGAAAGGTGCTGCTCCATAGGCTGCATATTATTTCTTCATATTTCTAATCATTGTTTGTGTGTGACCAGTGTGTGTGTGTGTGTAAGTGTGTGAGTGTGTGTGTGATTGAGTGAGAAAGAAAGAGAGTCTGTGTGCATGACTGCGTTAGAGTGGATTAATACAGACTAGTTCAGTTGTGTGTGTGAGTATACCTGCTCTGCTGCTTTGAAGGCCATATCCTCCACTTTGACAGCCAACAGCCCTTCCTGTTCACTCAGGGGTCCAATCAGCTGAGCCCCTGCCGCCGCCACTTCCTGTAGCACGGCCACGACCCAGGTCAACTGTTTCCTGCACTCAGACAACGTCTCTGACACCTGCACACAAAACCCATGGGCATGACTCAGCAAACATGGCACAGAAAACCATGACACAGCACATGTGTCTGTCGCTTTGTGTATTTGCCAATATCTTTTGAGTGTCTCAGTCACTTTTGACTGTCTCAGTCATTTCTGTGGGGCCTATACATTAGTGACAGCAGTGTTTGCACGTGACTTAGGTCTGTTGACCTTGTTGTTTTTAAACAATCCACTGTATGCAGATAGACATTTGAAAGTCTGGACAGTGTTTTTCACTCACAATCCAACACACAGGAACCCAAGTCATGAGTGTTTGTAGTGATAGCATATGCTGATGCTAGATACAGGAACATATGTAGATAGGCTAATAATGTCTGAACAGCTGTCAAAATGTATCTCATTTGCCTGTAATCTGGAAAACTCAAACAAGCTTTCAAGTTTTCAAGAATGTCTCTGTGTATTACAGCCCTGAGTTGAAAGACCTCTGTGAATGTTTCGGAGGCAAACAAAGTCACAAGAGGTCAGAAAAGACCACAAAGTTTTTAAACTTCTTCAACTTGCAGTAGAAACTAGACACACATTGTTAATTCTGGCTAATTCTCATCTGACTAATCTATAAAATGGCACCTCAAAGCCTCGTCACAAGGCCAGCCTCAGCCAAGCCCAGCCCAGAGCGTCAGATCAGACAGAGAGCTCTGAGTCAGATTACTGAAGTGACACAGCATAATGACATGCTAATGAGGCCCTTTGCTGCAGTAATGCAGATTTAAGTGGCTCTGTGAGCAGTAATCAGGATAAATGATGACCCCTGGGGATTACGGCAGATTAAAGAGGACCTGGGAATGCTCAGATAGATTGATAATATGGGCACAGGTGTAGGTGTGTGGACTGACTCAGTGTGGTGTGGCTTAAAGCCAGAGATGGGAAGTAACAAGGTACAAATACTTTGTTACTGTACTTCAGTAGAATTTTCGGGTATCTATACTTTACTCCACTATTTATTTTTGTGTCAACTTTCTACTTTTACTTCGTACATTTTAGCATGAGTATCTGTACTTTCTACTCCCTACATTTTCAAATCAGGGTCGTTACTCTTGCAGGTTTAGATAAAAGAGGACCAAAAACACAGAGCTGTGTTTGAATAATGACTTGTTATACTTATCATAGAATCATATTCATTCCCTCTGAAAACTATTGCTTTGCGAAAACATAACAGGAGCTATTCTGCGTTATTCAACCCAGTGCTCTATAAACAGTGGGTGCCACAGAAATTATACCACTGTGAGGAGGGCATTCAGACCACATACGCATTTCTTTTCTCCATCATGGAGAATGCCTCAGCTATGTTGTTAAATGCATATATGGTACATATGCTATTAGTTTTTTATCTGAACATCTCAATTCAGCTTCCAAAGTAAACATTCACAACCAATGAGATGACAGTACCTGCGGGCCAAAGTTGAGGGCTGATGGGATACCATGGGCGTCGGTTCCTGGCATGCGGCGACGGATCTTCTTGCAGAACTGCCTCACGTCCGAACAGGACGTCTCCAGGTCCTTCAACAAGACAGTGAGCCCCGCCTCTTCCTGTCCAGGGTGAAGGAAGGCCCGCAAACGCGCCGCCTCCACGGCCATGCAGTCCAGGGCGCTCTGGGTGAACTGCAAAGCATCGTGGGATATTTATGATGGGCCGTGAAAACGCACAAAAAGTCCAAAGACAGTCCAAGTGCAGGACTTTCCTTCTCAGACAGACACTCCTACCTTAATGTGGTCTGCCAGTTGCATAGTGCAGTCCTCAGGCTGGTCTACCAGGTGTATACTATACAGGTGCTGTTCACAAATCACAACATTAGGGAACATATGTATGCTATTGCAATAAAGGCAAAGGCTTGTTAAAGGATTAACACTAATGCAATATGATAAAGAACAGTATGCTATGCCGTAATGACATAATACTGTGTTATCTATTTCATATTTTAGGCATTATTATGTAAATAAATGAAGCACGCGCTCAACAGTTTCTTTTACTTTCTAACCGCCTCACAAGGGTTTCGGGTTGAGACCCTTCTTCAGTGTGAGATTATTGCCGATTCTTGCCATTATTATGTAAAATACTTGTATACATGTATGACTATGTACTTGCTTTATACTGTATAATAGAGTGTAAAAGTGTACGTGTGAGTGGGAGTGTGTGCGTGTGTTGAGTACCTGATAGTACTTGATGGCTTTGGTGAGGGGCTCCACGTTGACGGTCTCGTCCAGCTGGTCTCTGTGCAGTAGGTCTATGAGGAAGTCCAGTGAGCGCTCATGGGCACTGAGCTCAGAGTACAGCACTCCAATCTTCTTATACACCTCCACACTGCACTGATTCAGAGCTCTTCAGTGCGCGCACACATGCACACACACACACACACACACACACACACAAGCACATACACACACACACACACACACAAGCACACACACACACATAAATGCATTAATTTATTTGAAGAATCCTCCAAAAGAAATGAATGTACAGTACATTTAGAGAGGTAAAATATTTGCCACAATCTTTGTACAGAATAATGAAAACAAATACAGTGCATATGCACTTATACATTTTTACTAGACATGTGTGTAATACACTGTGTATGGGGTATATGTGTGTTAAAGAGAAAGGTGTGTTTGTGTACAGTATATGTGTATGTGTGTGTGTGTGTGTGAGAGACTCACTGTTCATATTTGTGTAGGGTGGCCTGGAGCAGGCTGAGGGAGTAGACCAGTCCAGCGGCGAAGCTCCTCTGCTCCCCAGGGCCTCCTCTCATGTTCCCCTCGGGGCTGCTCTCCGTCAGCTCAAACTTCTCCCGCGCCTGCTTACTCACCAGCTCAGCCTAACACACACACACACAACCATGCACACACCCATGCACACACACACACATACACACACGCACACAAACACACAGATAAGTCACCAATAATAATTAGATATATCTATTAATAATTAGACTATTACAACAAATTAAACTCCATTACAATACCACACATGTCTCACATGCATGCACACACACACACACACACACACACAGACACACAGACACACACCTTGCAGATGAGTCTGGGGATGAGCAGCAGCACCAGTAGGCTGTCATGGTCTCCTCCGTGCCGCAGGAAGGACTCTGGCATGAAGGCCATGAGCAGAGACACATGCCGGTTGGCCTGCGTCACCTCCACCTGTCGTAGCTCCATCTCGATGGCCTACACACACACACACACACACACACACACACACACACACAAATCAAAATAAAATAAAACACAACAGAGTGCAAACCAAAAAAACAGTAGTATACCCATTTGTTTTATTACAATCAACTTCAGCACCTTGGATAGCGTCATAGAAATTCAACTGCATTCTTTAATGATCCTGGTACATTTGCATTTCTATATAATGTGTAAAGATCCTGTTTTATATCTCTCATAAAAAAGGCAACCACCAGAACATGGGATTAACATAATCTGGCCCAGAACATCAGGTCTCATTATTAGAATAATCTCATTGTACACCAAGAGCATTAACATTGATCTCTAATTTGGCCCCCCATACTCATATCCTCGAACACATCGATGCACCTGATTAATGTGTGTGTGTGTGTGTGTGTGTGTGTGTGTGTGTGTGTGTGTGTGTGTGTGTGTGTGTGTGTGTGTCTGTGTGTGCGTGCACTGTACCTTAGCGTGGGCTTTGGTTTCAGCAAATTTGATCTTGAAGTCGAACATGTCAGCAGGTGCAGGCTGCTGCTGCTCCGCCTCCTGCTGGCTCATCAAATCACGGTTCACTTCCTGCGGAGGCATATCAAATCATGGCTTACTTCCTGCTGGGCTCCACTAATCAACTGCCAAG
The DNA here is from genome assembly GCA_030264315.1 of Sardinella tawilis. Lineage (NCBI taxonomy): Eukaryota > Metazoa > Chordata > Actinopteri > Clupeiformes > Clupeidae > Sardinella > Sardinella tawilis. Next base: position 8,234,869 of record JASCQY010000036.1, read on the forward strand.
GTTGTCAGGGAAACATCACAAGCGGTTCAGGCAATTGAGAAGGACATGAGAGGAGCAACTGAATTCAGATCGCGAGCAAGTGAATAGACATCAAGGTTGAGACAAGAGAGAAAGAAAGACCTTATTACAGCAGGATATTGTCCACAGGCCCTGATAGTTAATCAGATTGGTCCTGACCATCTGGACATGGCTTGTATTTCAAGAACTAGCCTTGCTAGCCTAGTACTTGCTAGTATTTTTGAACTAGCTTCCTGTACCTTAATTTCCTTCGGGATTAATAAAGTATCTCTCTCTGTCTCACTCTTTCACTCTATCTCTCTCTCTCTCCCCCTTTATCTATCTATCTATCTATGCTCTGCTGGGCTATGGCTTGAATGCTACATCGCTTGCCCAAATGTCTTCAGTCCTCGAGGTCTGATGCCTTTGTATGGCGTGTGTATGTTTGTGGGGGAGCTTGTTGTGATGTGTGCTGTACCTGGAGCTGGGCGGTGAGCTCGCGGTACTTCTGGATGGTCTGCTGGTAGTCGGCCACGGTCTCCTGCGCCGCCTCCACACGCTTCTCCGCCTCGCGCACTTTAGTGGCCGACAGGTCCAGCTGCTCCCGCAGCTCCAGCTCCGTCTCACGGGCGTTCTCCTGGAGCTCGTCATTCATCTCATTAATGGCCTCCTGCACACACACACACACACACAAAATTATTCACATACATAAACAAACAAACAAACAAACACATACACACACAGACACACACACATACATTCACACACATAAACAAGCAAACACACACACACACACACACACACACACAGTTAGTCACATTCATAAACAAACATACACACACACACCAGAGGATAAATGTCAGACTGAGATGAAATCAACAGTGTTAATGACAAAGACAGCCCCGCATTGCGGAGGGCCATGTTTCTAATGGCTAATCTTTTATGTTGCTCTCAGTGCTCAGCTATTAGACACAATGTGCTGCACTGCGGAATGTGCACACAGCACACAGCTTGATTGGATTACTTTGCATCTGCAATAAAGTTTGATGATAAGAGATAATAAATATATATATCAATTTGTGGCCATAAACTATCTTATCAGAAATTATAGCATGACTGCAGCTAGAGATAAAATGTTGAATGTAGGGATGATAATCACTGTGAGAGAACATTACTAGAACTTTCTTTGTGGCCCCTGGCAGCCAAACATGAGAGTGAAATGAAAGTAAGTTCTACTTCACTTCCACATGATCAGAGACTAGATACTGTAGTATATGGGGATGAGGAATGGTTCTTTTAACCACATTTCAGATTTACACATGAAAGGTGCCTAATTCCTTGTGTCATATGATTATGAATTTATTATTATTGTTTGTGTTAATATTAATAACAGGGGATGTCCCAGCGAGGTTGATTGAGCTTATTTATCATTACATCACGGGAGATAGGTAAGACACCACTACAATGCACGTTCGTCTGGCACAATCAGTGTATCTTCATCCGTTGGAAATCCGGTGGACTTAAAAGCCCCCCTCCATAATAAAATGGAGCAGCCTAGCTGCGCTAGCCTCCAAATCAAATTGATGTTGGGGTCTAGAGACTCTTCATTGGGAGGGAAGGCGGGCTAAAAGGCTGTCATTGAAAGCATTCATCAAATCAAATCATTCATTAGACTGTGTACTTCACAGTGATTCGTCGGCCAGTCATATGAGTAGCCCTATGAAGAGTCACTAGACGTCCCCGGCAGAGAATTACATTTGTTGCCGTTAGGGGCATATAGCGTGGCTAGGCTAAAAATGGAGGGCTTTTACGAAGGACTCGTGCCAGTTTGAGTGGATCGTGCACACATCTCCACCACACAGGAGAATCAGATCATGTATATGTGCCTCTCCTTAGGCCACGGCCCTGATGGTGAACCAATGAATGAGGGTATTTGGCATGTACTGTATTTCTGCTGTTCCCTTTCCTCCAGCTCCTCTCCTCTGCCTTGTGTCTCAGTGTCCTGGCCTGCTTCTGTTCAAACTAGTAGGAGGACATTTCCTTCCACCTGTCAGGACTCTGAATGGAAGCCATTCATCGCAGTCACTGCGACAGATGAGGCACCGCAACACCTGACCTGGATTTCCATTAGAGCACTTTGAGTAGATGCCACAGAATGCACAAAGGAACACATTTTAGGGTAAACACTGACACACACACACACACACACGCACACACGCACATACATACACACACATGCACACACACACAGACACACACACACAGACACACACAAACACTTTCTCTCTCTCTCACACACACATACACAAACCCTTGTGGACAAGCACTTACCAGGTCACTGACGGTCTCTCTCATCTCTCTCACTTTCTCTTCCAGGTCAAGATTCCTTTCAGTCAGCATCTCAACCATCTCCTCCGCACCCAGAGCAGCATCCACCTATAATACACACACACACACACACACACACACACAAGAATACACAAACATGCATGCACACACAAGCACCGGAAAAACAAAAGTTTACTTTATTACTTCTATCAAAGAAAACAATAAAGTGTCTGATATTTCAGCATACTATCTTCTCAAAACTAAAAACGTTTTTTCACATTTGTAAGGATTTCCTGCTGCATCCATAATAACAAACTAAAAGAGAGTTTCTATCATAGATTTCCGAGGTGAGCAGATGTACTGTAATGGGGGGTTTTGCTGCAGAACTGACCTGTTCCTTCAGCTCGTCAACAGTCTTCTCACAGCCGCGCAGCTCCTGCGTCAGCTTGTCTCTCTGGGCACGCATCCCGTCCAGGTCGCCATTCAGCTTCTCCGTCTGCCTCTGCAGCTTAATGTGCTCCTGCTTCTCGGAGGCCGACAGGTCACGCATCCTGCAGATACACACACACACACACACACACAAGCACACAGGCATACATGCAAAATGTATATTTAACCTCGAGTGTAAGGTTATACCAGTTCCTATTTTAGGAAGTATTACACCTTAATAGCTAATACATACTTATTAATAACAATGATTGTAGATTTTGATGTGTAGAAAGAAAGGTCTGAAATAAACCCATAATCTCAACCATCCTGTAACACCCATGCAGTCCCACAGAACCAGTGCAGAAAGAGTCTCACCTGACCAGTGCCTCTTTTAGTCTGGCATTCTGCTCCTCTAACTGTTTGACGTGATAGCTGGAGGCAGCTCCGTCTGAACCTGTGGCCGGTGACATGCACGCACACACACACACACACACACACACACACACACACACACACACACACACACACACACACACACACATACACACACACGCATCCAATAGTGTCCAGCAGTGGTCTACACGCATGCAAGTATGAGGGTGACTGTGCACATGCAAATGCATGCAAGTAAGAAAGTGTTTTCCATCATTGCTGCTATGGATATACTGTACTCCATAATGTGCATGTGTGTGTGTGTGTGCGTGTACGTGTGTGTGTGTGTGTGATACAGAGAGATAGAGAGAGAGAGAGAGAGACAGACAGAATGAACGCACACACACCTTTCTCCTCTATCTCGTGCTTGAGGATCTCCAGGTCCATGCTGAGCTCCTCCACCCGCTCCTTCAGTGAGTCCACCTCCAGCTGGAGCGACTCGGCCCTCTCCTCCGCCATCTCCTTGTCCAGGGTGGCCATCTCGATGGCGTCCGCTGTGTCCGACATCTCCTCCATGTAGCGCTCCTTGGCCTCCAGAGCGTCTTTGGCTTCCTAAAAGACACACACACACACACACACACACACACACACACACACACTTACTTACATCATCTTGTCTTGTCCAAAGACCATCAAAAACATAATTCATAATTCAACCTAATCCTCCATCATGTTGTATGCACAGTATGTGCATGTATTGTCTATGCATATGTATGCATGTCCATGTGTATTTGGGTTTGGGTATGAGTGCTGTATGTGTAAGTACCTTCACAGGCATGAGTGTATGTGTGTGTTTTTTGTTTCTCTGGGGTTTCTGTTGTCTCTGTATGTTAATGTACTGCTTTTGCACGTGTGAGAGAGACAGCTAGTGTGTTTGTGCGTGTGTCAAGTGTATGTGTGTCAAGTGTGTGTGTGTGTGTGTGTGTGTGTATCCCCCCTATCTACCTTCTTGGCCTCCTTGAGCTGTTTCTGCAGCTCGTTCTGCTGCTCCTGCATCTTGCTCTTCCACTCCTGCAGCTGCTCCAGCTGGATCTTGTGCTTCTCCAGCTCCTTGAGCTTGGCCTTGTCCTCCCCACGCTTCAGACGCAGCGTCTCCAGCTTCTCCTCCAGGTCCTTCACCTGCCCACGCAGGGCCTCCTCCTCCTGAGCATGGGGGGGGGGGGTGATTGAAAGAGTGGGACAGAGAAGAAAGAAGCATAGAGTATGAGATTGGGGGATAGAGGGAAAGAAAAAGAAAGTGAGACGCAGACAGAGCCAGAATAAGAATGGTATTATTCCACTGGAGGAGAGAGAAATATACATGAGGTTTAGTTACAGGGGTAAGACGAGAGAGACAAAGGTCATGCCTTGCACACACTTAATGCACGCACACACACACACACACACACACACACACACACACACACATTGATGTCACGCTGGAAGATATTTATTCCTACAGGGGGAAAAACACTGCAAGAAAATATACATGCACAGGTATACTAACACGCACACACACACACACGGGTGGGTCGACACACTTCTTTGGGACATGCAACTCCTCTTTCTAGGGAGAGAAACACTGGGAGACATGAACATCTTACAGTAAGTGTGAAAATGCTTCATTCACACATGCACACACACACACACTGCACCTGTGTTGCCATGGTGATTCCACCCTAGAAAACGAGACGGCGAGACAACGGTGAATAAAAGGTTGACCATTATACTAGACTGTAAGAGGGTATTTGTCCATGTCTGGAACGTCCACTTGTGTATATGTGTGATTGTGTGCATATCTGCATTTGTGTGTATGTGTGTTCATGTGTGTGTGCATTTGTGTGTGTACATTTGTGTGTGCTTATCTGCATTTTGTGTGTGTGTGTGTGTGTGTGTGTGTGTGTGAGTGCGTGCGTGCATGGGTGTGTGCGTGTGTAAAAGAGAGCACATCCACGCGTGTAGTTCTTGTGTACTCATTCACCTTGCTGGGTGCAGGGATGGGCGGGGCTCCCGGTGATGGGAGTGTCCCCACAGGGGAGGGCAGAATGGGAGCAGCCAATGGCGTTTGAGCTGGAGTGCTGGGCTCACTGCTGCTCATCTCAGCCGCAGAGGCAGAGCCTGAGCCCATCTTTCCCACCGGACGAGTGGACTAGAGAGAGAGAGATGGAGGGATGCAGGGAGGAAGAAAGGAAGAGAGTGGGAGAGAGAGGGAGGGAGGGATAGAGTATGTGTGCATGTGTGTGAGAGAGAGAGAAAGAAAGACAGAGTATGGGAAGAGGAGAGAGAGAGAGAGAGAGAGACAGAAGGAGCAAAGGAAAAATTGATGGAGGGAACAGGAGGAGAAAATAGATTCGGGGATACAGAGATAGAGAGATTAAATAGATGGAGGAAGGCAGTGTGTGAAGAGGAGGAATAGTGACGGAGAGATAAAGAGATAGCGAAGTACAGAGGGATGGAGGGAAGAAAAAAGTGTGGAAGGAGGAAAAGAAAGAGGGGAACAGGGAGGGGGGAAGAGACAATGTGTTAATCCTCCTGTCACAATTTGACCTTACACCTAAAGCATCGTGATTGGAGATGTCTGTTACTATGGCAACATCATCAGAAGTTACACATCCTTTAACACTTGTGGTGACATGTCAAGTCTCTCTCTCTCTCTCTCTCTCTCTCTCTCTCTCTCTCTTTCTCTGTGACACACATACATACACACACACACACACGCACACACACACACATACACACACAACAACAGACACACACAGACACACACACACAGATTCAGGAGTGCAGGAAAAGCAACAGAAGAAGGAGTACAGAAATAGTACAGAGTCTGAGCTCACCTTAGGCCGTCTGGCCGTAGTCTGAAGAGAGGGTCACACACACACACACACACACACACACACACACACACACATACGTGCGCGTACACACACACACACACACACACACACATCAGGCCAGCCCCGCAGGGGAAGAAAGGGAAGAGGCAGAGAGGTTGGAAAAGAAAAATAGTCAAGGTTAGAATTAGAAAGACATGCACTAAAATAGTCCACACAGTTTGATTGCATGCATTTATGGGACTGATAAATCAAGAACAATTCAATCCACAGATAGCATCACATATAGATATTACACATTCTGTGTGTGTGTGTGTGTGTGTGTGTGTGTGTATGTTTGCATGCTCACAGTGTGTACTGTAATTAATCTCATCATCTCACAACACAGTACATTCTGCCACTGGTCATCTGGGGTTTCTCTTCTTTCTTTACCTCCACTCTCTCTCTCTCTCTCTCTCTCTCTCTCTCTCTCTCTCTCTCTCTCTCTCTCTCTCCTATCTTTCTTTTCAATTCAATTTTTCTTTCTCACACTCAGGTCATTTCACCCACAGCACAACTACTGAGGGCTTGAGCAGACACACACACACACACACACACACACACACGTAAGAGAATATGTAATATCGACTGTATGGTATACGATGCTATCTATGGACTCAACTATGGTGATTTATCAGGCCCATAGCTGCATGCAATGAATCATGTCCACACGTTCTGCACTAATAATGCAGGAGGAAAGAGGAGACTTTGCATTTCAACAACTGTTTGATTGTTTCTTCTCAGACACCCAACGGGATGAAATACGCCTGGCACAGCCTAGACCCGCACACACACACACACACACACCCCAACGTGTGCACACACACACAAATACTTAGACACGCATGCACACACACACACACACACACACACACACACACACACACACACACACACACACACAGTTGCTTTGTTCTAATAGGGAAATAACAGTTCCCGCATCTTTAGTCTCTAGTCCAAACATACTCATACACAGATCTGAAAGGAACTGAAAGGTGTGTGTGTAACTTTACGTTAGCACTACATAAACATGACAAATAGCCCTCTCCCACAGGACCACTTGTATGAAAACGTAAATCATGCATTGCAGAAATGACTATAGACTCATAAGCCTACATAACAGGTTGCAACATGCAAATATACATAATGATCTCGCAAAACTTACTAGCATGCAACATGAACAGCATAGCATTCATTCTGAATAGCATCTTTACTAAAGACAAAATCTTTATACTTTTTACTCTAAGTTGTGGATGGAGGTATAGTAGGTGACAATAGCATGGGCATCATTTTTCTAGAAAGGGAATGAACAGTAAGCTAGGAAACGTGAGGAGAGCATCACCGCACTGACCCTACAAAACGGTATGAGGCTAACAGACAATGAGACAGCAGTATAGACCTACAGCTGTGCACTTTAACCACACACACACACACACACACACACACTCACACAAACTTGTGTGATGAGAGATGAGATTTACAGCATAGTCAGCAGGAGACCCAAGAACACACATGCATGCAGAGAGAAGTGGCATGTGACTCCAAGCATACAACAAAAAAAAAGAAAGAAAAAAAAGGCAAGACGGATTTAAGGAGAAGAATCAGCTGTGTACCTTACGGGGGGCAGGAGTCTGTCTCATCATATTAGCAGAGGAAAAAAAGGCACACGCCGTCACACACACACAGACACAGTCACACACACAGAGGCAAAGAGTGAGATGTTCAGTCACTCAGCATAACTGAGAGAAGAGAAGAGAAGGCCATCTCACTCACACATACACACACACACACACACACACACTCAGGTGACACAAAGGGCAGAGGTGCTCCTGCAACCGAGAAGCACACACACACAAAAACACACACACACACACACACACTCTCTCTCTCTCCGATACACCGCTGAAATGGCTGCAGTTTTCTCCTGCTATAGTCCACTACGGGTTGCAGAGTTGCCAGGTCAGGTCCGTTAATCCCCCTTTTTTCCCTCCGATCACAGACAGACAGACAGACAGAGCACCCTTCTGCAAATGTACGCTCTGATGCCCTCTTCCTTCTCTCCCTCTCTATCCCTCTCTCCCTCAGTCCTTGTATCCTTCTCTCCTCCTCTCTCCCGATTACATTCTCACCATCCCTCTGCAAACCCTTGCACAGACCATCACATTCTGCACTCGTTTCTCCCTACACTCCCTCCCTCTCTCTCTCCCTCCCTCCCTCCTTCCACTCTCTGTCTCTCTCTCTCTCTCTCTTTCTCTCTCTCCCTCGTTCGCCTCTCACTGTGATTTGCCAACCACCTCCCTGCAAAGACATTACATCACTGCTCAACCCCTCCTCCACAAAGAGAACAAGAGGGAGGGAAAGAGAGTGTGTGTGAGAGAGAGAGAGAGAGAGAGAGAGAGAGAGAGAGAGAGAGAGAAAGGGATAGAGGTAGAGGCAGAGAGAGAGAGAGAGAGAGAGATGAGGGGAGACAGAGGGGTAGCAAGGGGAAGGGAGGGGGGAAAGGGGCTGAAAGATGGAAGTCTCTCCTGTATCCTAGCAACACTCCTCTCTTGTGTCTCGCAGGGCTAATTAGAATAGGTTCCAATGGCTCTCAAAACACTAAACAATGGCAGCATGGTGTGTGAAAGTGTGTGTTTGCATGTGAGTGGTTTGTGTGTGTGTGTGTCTGTGTGTGTGTGTGTGTGTGTGTGTGTGTGTGTTTGTGTAACTGTGAGAGTGTTTTTGTGTGATGTGTTTGTCCTCTGTGCTAGACATATGGTCTGACACTGATAAAACTCAGTTACACTCATTCACACACACACACACACACACATACACACAATCTTAATCTGTATAATCCTGTTTCATTAGAAGATGAGGAGAGGCAGAGCGAGTGAAAAGAAAGTGGGGAAAAGGGGATGAAAAGTGAGAGGAAAGAGGGAGAGAGAGATGAGCTAGCAGGGAGGACACAAACAGATCACATTACTGCTCTCCTGAGAACAGAGGAGAGAATGCAGTGGTAGTGATGTATCTGTGCGTATGTGTGTGTGTGTGTGTGTGTGTGTGTGTGTGTGTGTGTGTGTGTGTGTGTGTGTGTGTGTGTGTGTGT
>JASCQY010000036.1:8294794-8305634 GCA_030264315.1 Sardinella tawilis
CCGGAACTATTCACGTTCGCTCCCGTTGTAACGTATTATGTTGCTCTATCTTGGTCAATATTCCATAATCTTTGGCTGAACTCCCTCCCAAAAGTGAAGACACATTAAAAAACGAGAGTCTCGATGATCAGGCTCCGACAGGAAATGAAGGCTGTGTAGTGTACAGTAAGCTCATGGCTGAAGGGCAGGGTTTGCCTCCCACTGCAGAATGAGTCTTGGAGAAAACACAGCTGGCCCGGCTGAAAGCGGCAAACTCTTTGTTTACTTGAATGCAAACTTGTAGATACTTGTAGGAGCTATATGTTTGTGGCCATAAATTCCAACTTTCCAGATCACAGATTACATAGTTAAGCAACATTTATAAACAAATGTCTTTTAAAAATGACTTACTGTTGAAATTATGGTTAAATAATCGTTATGAACACGTTTCTCTCTCTTTTTCTCTCACTCTAGCATACACTTTGTGGAAACATATAAGGTTCAAGTCAGTAATGATTCGGAGACCTGGACCACTTGCATGAATGGCTCTGTGGAGGCGGTAAGTGTGGGATTTCTACTACACCTGGCAACACACTGACGAAAAGTGATGAAAGCACACTATTTCTCTAAAATACAGTATACAGTATATGAGTTCAAATACTCGGATCGAGCTTTTGCATTCTGTTCAGAATTGCATTGTCCGTCAGACGTCCATGTGTTTTGCCGTTTTAGGTGTTTAAAGGGAATAATGACCAAGAGACTCCGGTGCTGGCGCGGTTGCCTGTCCCCATGCGGGGGCAGTTTCTGCGGATCAACCCCCAGAGCTGGTACACCAATGGCAGCATATGCCTGCGGGCTGAGGTGCTGGGTTGCCCTCTTCCAGGTGACTGCACAACACAACTTGATATTTGTGGCCGTGTGTAATGTCTGGGTTAGTATCATACATGAAGCACCGTGTCATCTGGACAGACAGTGTAGGAGTGACAGAATGAGATAATGTTAATGTTTGTGTGTGTGTGTGTGTGTGTGTGTGTGTGATTGAATACAGATCCAGACCTGCCAGATCCTGAGCCTGTGTCTACAGATCGCCTGGACTTTAGGCATCACAACTATAAAGACATGAGGAAGGTAAAACACACACAGACATACACACACACATACACACACGCTTCCAAATGGAACCAAAGCTCACCGAAACCAAAGCAAAAACATTTTGTGACTCTTCTGTTCATTTTGACCTATACACAACTTCTGCAGTAGCAACGTCATTATTGTCATATAACTAAAAATATTTCTGTATTGCTGTCTGTCTGACCGTCTGTCTATCCTCAGTTGATGAAGGAAGTCCAGGATCAGTGTCCGGACATCACCCATGTCTACACCATAGGCAAGAGCTACACAGGCCTAAAGCTCTACGTCATGGAGATCTCCGACAACCCTGGCAAGCACGAACTAGGTAATCATACAGTATGTCTGTGGTGCACCACTCATAGTCAGACATTCAGTTTTAATATTCCCAAACCTCACCCACTCTGCCCTCTCTTGCCTGGAGTCACCACACAGCATTGGCCCTTAGCGCTTTTTTCTTCTGTGGCTAATACGTACGTATTCTGTCATATGGCTCAATCCTTTGCCAATATGGCACAGGCAGCACAGCACCTCCAGAGCATATCCACACCCAAGTGCCTACGGAGATCTGGCTCAAATTCCACAATCCCAGTCTGTCTGTCTGTCTGTCTGTCTGTCCCACTCCTGTCCCGCTTCCCGGCCCTCTTCTCTTTCATAACCAAATGAAAACAAAGAAAAAGAAAATGCAATTAAAAAAATGTTTGTCTTTTTAAAGAGCTGAGTCATGAGTGGTCCTACATTGCAAAATGAGTTTACCAACGTGGCAGGATCAGATCGCTGCAGTTAGGAGGAGGATTATTCAACAGGATGCTGATAGCCAAACAGTTGGCCACATGAAAGCTGACTAAAGCAGTGTGAATTTTACAAATGCCAGAGAGTGAGCAGTACCAGATGTGGCATGTTGTGCAGTGTAGAGAGTGGTGTGTGTGTGTGTGTGGGGGTAAGCATCTGTACTTGTGTAGTGAGCAGCTCCTTAACATGAAAGATGGCTTCTCTTCAAAAGCTACCTTCATGGGTGCGTTTACGTGAGGAGACGTTATGTGCATAAACAAGAGAGCTCTGGACACATGGGCTTTCTGTAAGGAACCCTGAACAACTCATCTCAGACACTGAAACATATTTCTGTATGACACTCATCTATACACACACACACACACATGCACACACTCACTTCTTGTTGACATAGAGGAGGCCCTCTCCTCCTCAGATTTTCTTTTGATCCTCTGCGGTTCTCCTCTTTGCCAGACTGACCCCTGGGAAGGTTCAATATTCCAGAGTCAGCCTTGAGAGGCAGCCGTGGTTCTTCTGCTGGCTTTACTATTCAGCTTTATTCCTATAGTGCTTTTTCCAGGGATATTCATTAGGTTATGTCATGGTAAGAGAGTATGGTTGGAATTAGGCTCCCTTTGTTCATTGTGTGTCAGTCTCATCAAGTTTCAGAGAAATGGAAACTTATGCTCCCTTGTGTGTGTGTGTGTGTGTGTGTGTGTGTATATCTCTGAATCTGTGTGTGTGTGCGCGATAAGGTGAGCCGGAGTTCCGCTACGTCGCTGGGATGCACGGTAACGAGGTGGTGGGCCGCGAGCTTGTCCTCAACCTCATGCAGTACCTGTGCCGCGAGTACAAGAAGAAGAACAAGAGGATCGTGCGTCTGGTCCAGCAAACGCGCATCCATCTGCTGCCCTCCATGAACCCCGACGGCTACGAGGAGGCCTATAAGAAGGTGGGCGAGGTGGAGGAGTTGGTGGGGTAAAGCAACTGTTCAGTACGCTCAGAACCGCTTCTAATCGGTCTCACTCGCAGGGTTCCGAGCTGGCTGGTTGGGCCGACGGTCGCTATAGCTACGAAGGCATCGACATGAACCACAACTTTGCCGACCTTAATAACATCATGTGGGATGAGAAGGAGATGGCGGAGGACAAGAGTAAAGTCAGCAACCATTACATCCCTTTGCCAGAGTACTACACCCAGGAGAACGCCACGGTAAGACACTCACACACACACACACACACACACACTCTAATAATAAAGCTATACACATAAATCCATTGGCTCAGTTATTACAGTTCCCTGACACTTATCAAAATGTTATTGTGGTTTCCATTTCAGAGTTTCCATTTCAGTAGTAGTAGTAAGCTTTATTGTCAATTACTTCACATGAACAAGACATACAAAGAATCCAAATTAAGTTCCTCACTCCCCCTGTGGTAGGGGGGAGCAAGAGGTCACTCTTGCACCTCCTGTTCCAGTGGCATGTTTCAGTGATACATGCATCAAAAACATCACACATTTGCACTTGAAATAGATTTTTAGTATTTTAAGATAAGGTAATAGTATTTTAAGATACGGTAGTTTTGTTCTACGAGCACCCTAACTCCGTTCTACTTTCTCCCGCGGGCAGATTGCCCCCGAGACGCGTGCTGTGATCAGCTGGATGCAAGCTATCCCATTTGTTCTGAGTGCCAACCTTCATGGCGGCGAGCTGGTGGTGACCTACCCCTATGACTGCACTCGAAACTGGATCCCCCGGGCCAACACGCCCACCCCGGACGACGAGTTCTTCCGCTGGCTGGCCATGGTGTACGCCTCCTCCAACCTGGCCATGGCCAACCCCGACAGACGCATCTGCCACTACGAGGACTTCCAGACTCAGCACAACAACATCATCAATGGAGCTGACTGGCACACATTACCAGGGAGTATGTGCAACACTGATCCTGGAACAGACTCGTATGCCAGAGAATAATACTCACAACCTACACAACCTGTGCTATGTACTTACACAACCTTATCTCTCTCTTTCTCTCTCCATGGGGTGTGTGTGTGCTTGTGTGTGTAGGTATGAATGATTTCAGTTACCTCCACACCAACTGTTTTGAGGTGACGGTTGAGTTGTCTTGTGATAAATTTCCTCATGCCAGTGAGCTGCCCATGGAATGGCAAAATAATAAAGAATCCCTACTGCAATATATGGAGCAGGTAACACACACACACACACACATTGTTGATCAGGTATCATTAGCCTATTAGTCGGACTTTGACTAACTGGGTATTGCTTTACTGCTGAGGTAGTTTTGAATGTTGATGTCAAGGGGCATAAATATCACTTTAAACATTTTGTAACATTCGGCAAATATTTCATATACTGTATAATTCACCAGCCCTTCTGAGAACACTTAAGAAAAAAAAGGGGGAAAAAGTGGATGCAGCCTGCCCCTCGAACAACAACAAAACACACTGCTCTCGTGTTTTGCTAAACTATAACGATTGCTGCTTTGGATAAAAGCGTCTGTGCAGAAATATAAACATAAAGACATGTATCGTCAGCATCGCTTTCCCCACCCTTAAACATGTAAATACTGTATGTGTTAACTATGCTCCAAAAACTCCTCTGCTCTGCTCTGAGTTACTGGACAGACAAACAGACAAACATCATGTCTTAAATCAAATTAATCTGCTTGATTTAGGTGCACAGAGGAATTAAAGGTTTGGTGAGAGACAGGGAGACCAAGGCTGGGATCTCAGACGCCATCATCAAAGTCAGGGATCTGGACCATGACGTGCGATCGGGTGAGTGAGCGAGCAAGTGTTACTGCTTTCATATATGCTTTTGTATTTACCCAACGCGCTCAATAATCACATCGACTTCAGCACAACCACATAAGCATGCAATGTTTCTTGTGTGTCTTTTTCTGTGGAAATCTCCAAAGGGGATTTTGGAGGCTGAGCCAGCTGGGAACAAGTATTCTGCTATGCACAGTCGACAAAAACTGAGGCCCCTGGCAAAGTGCCGTGTGTATCATCCAGATCTCTTTGCTCTGAAAGACCACACACTGTGCTTAACACACTTGGAAGATGATCACTGAAGGCCAGCTGAATTAGGGCCATCTGTATGAAGCTGTAAGAAATTGAACCTTAAAGGAGCAGTGGGTGATAAAAAAGTACTTCCATACATTGAAAACAACTGTGTGATCCAGAGGAGAGGACAAACATGCTGTTGTGTCTCAGCATTCACATGGATTCAGATTATTTGCTCCTTGGCATGAGTTGCATTTGTCTGCATTGCTATTGCCACTATCAATGCATGGCATGTCCTCTCATCTACATTTAAATCAACATGCCACAGTTTGTGAAAATTGTGTTCATTTTCCATCTCCCCGAGTTAATTAATTCAGCCATAGCCTTTTCCTGTTCATCCAGTCCTTCTCGGAGTCTGGTGAGACCACTTTTAGCTCCAAGCTAGCAAATATCATTCAATCAGATTAGACCAGGCAAGACGGTTCAATGATGCATGCTAATTTGGAGCTAAAAGTGGTATCGCCAGACTCAGAGAAGGACTGGATGAACAGGAGAAAGGTATGGCTCAGTATCTTTTAATAATAATTAACTCAAGGGAAGATGGAAATGAACATATTTCCACAAATGGTGGCGTGTTGCTTTAAAAGCAAAAAAAAACAAAATGCTTACTATTCAGTGTCTTTACCCTGTATGGAATCCAACTGAAGTAAACAGGCTCAGCAGTTACAACCTGGAATCCTAGACATGAATCTGATTGATGCACTATAGGCTACATATGATACTTTTTTTCATACTCATCGTTTCAAACTTTAAACAAATTTCCTGGGATGCCATATGCCAATGCCATAATCATTCAAGGTGCAGTCAGCAACACTGGATGTCATGTTTGTTTATGCTCAAATGTCTTCGCAGACACTTTTCTGACACAATTTGCATTCTATTTCAACCAAGAACCAAACAAAGCATGCCAGAGAAGTAGCTCACCCCTGCAGTTCCACTCGAGAAACTTGATGTAGTGTTCTGTTATTGTTTGGGGGACAGGCTGATCTCTTTGTTTCTTGTTCACAGAGCCAATGCTTTGTGACTGGAAAAGTTTAGTCAGAAAATAAAGAGCTAGCATATCACAAGGAGATATCAAATGAACTTTACAAAAAATATGTTGTGTTTACAAACCATTAAGCATGGCTAACTCCACCCTGTATTTTCAGCCAACAGTCAGCAATTTTAGTGCATATTGCCTAACCTCAACCCTAACATCAAATGCAATGTGCCCCCTGGTTCTTAATTCTTACTTTTTGCGCTAAATGTGCCAAGATGGTGTGACTCACAGTGAGGCTTGAGTCATGCTGACCCCACATGTCTGACTATGTAGCCATTATCCTCCTGCTGAGATGGAAATAAATCAAGTTCAGGAGGAATTAGACTGATCAATTAATCATAGAAAGTTTTTGTAGAGTCAGCGATCGTTGTTTTGGGAAATCTTAAAGGAACACACCACCTTTTTTTGATATTTGTGTATTTGAATTATGCCCAAGTATTATTCAAGAAAATGCATATCATTTTCTTCTCAGTGTGTTCAGTATTTAGATTGAGATTATTAGCATAGCTTAGCACAATCACTGTAAGTACATGGTACCATTAGCATCAAGTTAAAAGTGTCCACTTGACGGAATTTAACATCAGTTTTGCACTTTGGTGAATTTTAGGTAATTTTTAAAGTGCTTTGTAAATAAATTTTATGATGTTTAGTTTGGTACCATAGACTTGCATTGGTATGTTAAATAAGATTACACTGTCAAACTAGGCATTGCAGACACATAGAGAAAAAATGCAATGTGTTTTCATGTTCAATTAGGGGTTGACTACAGATAAGCAATTTCCCGAAATAAGGTGGTGTATCCCTTTAAACAAACGCTCTGTTTATATGTACCATTATACACTATTGTTTGTATTGTAAAACTCTGTCTCTCTCCTTTCTCTCATAAGCGGCCAGTGGTGATTTCTGGCGCCTGCTGAACCCTGGTGAGTATGTGGTGACGGCCTGGGCCCAGGGCTACTTCCCCGCTACCAGGAAGTGTCACGTGGGTACGGAGCCTTGGCCCACCTTGTGCGGCTTCATCCTGGCCAAGACGCCACAGCTGCGGGCCTTTCAGGCCCGTACCAAAGGCAAGAAACTGGTGAAGGACAAACAGCTTCACATGCGCAATGAACAGGTGCGAAAACTACGTGTTACCACCAAAGTCCTCAACCAGCGCAGGATGAAGCAACTGAACAAAGCACAAAGGCGGCGATGAGAAGGTCGCGACAACAGAGAAAACCATCACGTCATCTACGTAAAGCCGAACTCAGTGTTCTGATCGAAACCTTTTGGAAATGACTGCAGAGTATACATTCTCTGTGTAACTCAAATGTAATATGTATATAGCTATAATTCCTCTCACTTAATGTTTAACGTGATCTTAAAGCACAGAGCTGGCCTCTTCCTGTAAAAAGTCAGGTGATTTATATTTTGAAACGTGAATGTATCACCTCAACTGTGAAAATGACATTAAAAATATGTTAAAGAATTATTGGTACATCAGAATCAGATTGTCATGCGAGTGGAACCAGAAGAAAGAACGAAAGGCCAAAGCAAATGATTACTTGAGGCAAAGTGGAAAAACAGTCTTCTTTTTATTACCTTTTTTTAACGTACCACTTTTATAATAACTATAATTAAGAGTATATGAACTTTTCCCTGGAGCAGAGAGGCAAATTCAGGCAATCATATTACCTGTGCCTGAGAGGGTCCTTTAGTGTCCAGATAAAGAGTTCAGCTCAGGGGACTACAACTCCCAGCATCCTCTCTGCCCACAGAGTCATCGACATACACACAACTGTTGGCCAATGAAAGAAGAGTAAAGAGAGTATAGATGACAACACATTCAGACATACAAACACACACACACACACACACACACACACACAAACACAGGCACACACATCCGTGGTGACACAAACTCCCTCATCCCAGGTCATTCTCCCTTCTACCCATCCAAACAACATTAACAACAACAAAAAGACATGTCACCAATGGTGTAACATACCTTCACAATCATCACTTAATGTTTTAGTATAAAACAAAACTATAGACAAAGAAATGAGTTTGTGTAAATGTCTGACAGAATGTGTGCGTGTGTGTGTGTGTGTGTGTATTAAGGATGCACAATTAGCCATGTCAGATGTGTAGTACACTGATACCATGTGTGCAACTGAACACTGCCATAATGGAACATACTAACATGTCCTCTCTTGCAGAACATCATTAGAATCTTCTAGCTTGCAGTCACAGTTCCTTTGGAGTCCATGCCAGCATTCTTTTAAAAATTCACAGCAGTGACCACATCACAAACAGAGGTCCCGAGGTCAAAGGTCAGCTTTGCAAAGCGAAAGGCTATGAGAGGTTCAGAGTTCAAAGGTGAGATTGTAAGCGCAGAAAAAGCAGCACCAAAAGGAAGGCAGCAGAAAATCCCATCTCTATGTTCGAGCGTAAAAATGATCTGAAGCTCACACACACACACACACACACAGAGATGCACACGCGCGCACACACACACACACACACACACAAACACACTGACAAAGGCAGAGCAGAGAGAAAAACATTCTTCATCATCCTTTTCATATTTCTATGAGCTACAGAGCTGCGAGTAAAAGATCAATATTAGATCAACACTCCCTGACACACACACACACGCACATCACCGTATCCACCTATCCAGGCAAACACCACAGTCATACTGGCCATGCACACAGACACCTAGAGTCTTGTGGTTGGCAGCTGCCGTAAACTATGACCCTGCCGCACCACACACACTATGGGTCAATCTCGTGCACTCTCTCTCACACACACACACACACACACACACACTCACACACCTTCTCCGCTGCACTTCAAGACCTATGAAAAGGAATCCCTCATGAACACCCAAGTCCATCCATACAAACACACACACACACACACACACACACACACACACACACACACACACACTTGGCCTCCTCCGATCCCCCACCCCAACCATCCCTGGGCCAGTTCAGAAGTGCGGCTGGTAGAGGGCCACTCGTCCGCTCAGGCAGCCCGAGGCCAGCTGGCAGTGCGTGGGCGAGAACTTGGAGGTGAGCACGACGTCGCTGTGCGAGTAGACCGACCGCACCTCACGCAGGAGCGCCGTGCGCGTCGGGATGCAGTCGGCCAGCTCGCCGCAGCGCTCGTCGAAGGCCAGCAGGCGCACGCCGTAGCCGTACGGCGAGCAGATGAGCCGACCGTCCGGGCTGAAGCACAGCTCCTTGATGTAGCCGCGGCCCACGTTGGCCTCCTCGATGTAGTGCGTGAGACGCAGCGAGCAGCGCGGGAGGACCGTGTGACGCTGGGGCTGCTCCTCCTGGAACTCGTACACACACGTCCACTGCAGGAGCAGAGAGAGAGGGAGAGAGAGAGGGAGGGAGAGGGAGAGAGAGAGACCAAAGTGAGGGGAGTTATGAGGTTTAGAGTGTGTGTGTGTTGTATGTGTATGTGTCCATACAGTATTGGCTGGTGATGGAACAGGACAGCATAATGTGAGTGATACAGGTATTTGATGTGTATGTGTACCATAAGGGTATGAGGCTATGTCCTTTAAGCAATTTTGACTTTTCCAGAATGATTACCACATTTACCTCGAAAATGTATGCAAAAAACAAATAGCAATTCTTCCACATTGGTCATAAAACAGTTCCACAGCAAGTAGGCCAAGCAGAAGTTTCTATCGAGTTGACCATTGCACATTGTGTATGATGAAGAACGAAAAGCGATCTCAGCCATGCTACTGTAAATCGGGGAATTTGCGTTTGATGTTGCATTTCAGCCAGTCATAATCAAGGACCGGAACTATCTACTACTCCTGTAGAGGGTCATGTATGGAACAGCCAATCACACTGATATGTAGAGCATTGGCAGCTAAATCTCCAGTGGCAACTATTTAGCATAACAGTAAGCTGGCAGTTGGGTGTTTTAAGCTCACAGCAGAGCTTTTGCAATAGTAGAATCTTAGATGAAAACTCCTAACGTGCTTTGAGGCTCATGTTGCACACATAGTGCTCATTTGACTGCCTGAGGTTGTTTATGAAAGTGTGTGTGTGTGTGTGTGTATGTATGTACAAAAGAGAGAAATCTGTCTCAATATTAATGTGTGTGTGTGGTTGAGTGAGTGAGTGAGTCTATAAATGTGTGTGTGTGTGTGTGTGTGTGTGTGCGCATGTGCGTGTGTGTGGAATTGGAACCAAGAGGGGGAGGACAAGCAGACCGCAGATGTTCCCAATGTTTTCGACTCTGCACAAAAAAAGCACAATGTACTGCCAAAGAACTCATAACTATTTCAATCGTATTTCTTCGGGACTCATCCCAGTGGATAAGATTCAGACGCACGCGCCCACAGTGCAGCTCTGGTCTGATCCGGTACTTCTAAGGAACCAGGGGTCAAGAGTTCTGCTTAAGTTCTGATTGGTCATGCCTCCACCTCTCCCTCCCTCCCTCAATCCCTCTCTCCCTCTCTCCCTAATTTGCACCGTGAAAGGCAGCAAGAGTTTTACTCTAGAACACCAAACCTTCTCTTCATAGACTTTTCCAAGATGTAGTCCAATCCTATGTAAATCTCAAGGTAATAATATTGTCTTACGCGGGCACACATACTCCTTGCCAAATCAGACTAAACACACTACTGGAGTTGAGTTGAGCCGTTTTTCCCCCAGTGGAGAAAGAGAGAAAGGAGCTTGTTTCAGCTCAGAGCTCTTGTTGTCCAACGGAAATGAAAGACTTTTTTTTTTTTTTTTTTGGCCCACCACCACCCCCCCTCGTCGGAGGACAACTTTATTTTTAATTCAATTTATATACAAATAGTGATTTGCTCCAGACTGA
>JASCQY010000036.1:8310387-8330564 GCA_030264315.1 Sardinella tawilis
ATGGTTGCGTCAGGTACCCGAAACGCCCTCTAGCGTGTAGTTTAGCGATCGCAGCCAGATGATGACAATCAGGTTAATTGGTCTAGATGCTAGGCTAGGGAAAGTCATGAATGCCACTTCACATTTGGCAAAGTTTGGAAGCCATGATGAGCATGAGCCAATACGACTGAGACTGATGTAAATATTTTCCATCTGTAAAAGACTATCAGTACACAATGCACACTGTCTTTTTTAATACAGTAAGTTTGGTACATCATTGCTCATGGGGTGGCATTTCTGGCTGACATCTCCTCTATAAGATGACTGAAAACAAGCCTCAAGCCTGTTGCACACTGTTTCATCTAAACATGTTGTTCACTTAGGAATCCACAGCAAAATGTTTTGACATTCATTATGCCCCCGGTGTAAATGTAGATTACTTCAGTAGACCCAAGCTGCTACCACTTGGGATCTGTATGGGGTGTAAAAGTTGTAGTATTCTGAAAGCATTTTAACACTACAAAGAAAGACCACAAAGTTGTTTTTTTTCCCCATTTTTTGTCTTATTTAGAAACAAATGAAGTAAACACATAACAATTATTGCAGCACCTCCTCCACACATCTCCAGCTAGAATGGCTGATTCAACAACATGTGATTCTCTCAGTGTGTTTCTGTCTACTAGAGCATGTCTCGTGCCTTCTGTTGGCTCTCCACCATGGTGTCGTAAACAGCACGGTAGACACTCAGAACCTCTCTCGCCGTGGGACGTTGCCGGGGGTCCGGTTTCTTACAGTCAGCGTGGATCTGGAACAGATGAAAATGTATAACATCACTTCCTGTGACATGTCCTAGCAAGAACCCTGTGACTTCTGGAATTTTCCAAATGTCCGTCTTCTCGTCGTAGCCAGGCATAAGCCCGTCGGAGAAGGGCTCTTCGTCCCCGTGGGGCCACAGTTGTTCCGGGGCCACGAAGTTGCCCACAAGCTGCCGAGGGCCGCATTTGACCCCATCACCTCCAGGGGTCACCTGTGGCAGCGCGTCGAGATCATTGGCTAGCAGCCGAAAGTCTGCGGTCAGCAAGAACTGGCTGAGTGTCTTAGTCAGGTCGTTCGAGTCGCACATGACTCGCGTGCCCACCGGACTGGCATGAAGAAAACTGAGGAAGGCCACGTAGTCCAGCGCCAGATGCAAACGCGTCTGCCACGTGTCGCTGCTACGGTACCGCGGGATCGCCAAGGCCTCGTCAAGGCCCAGTGGGGTGCCCAAGGGGTGGTACTCTGTGACGAAGACGCCATCGTCCTCGCAGGCCCCGACAAGCTGCACCACGCGGGCACTCTGGAGCGAGCGCAGCATGGAGAGCCCGTGCAGGAAGTCCGCACGGTAGGCCTCGGAGGAGAGCGTACACACAGCCACCTTCTGTCCTTTCCACTCTGACAAGTACACCTGGAGAATTCAACAGAAACACACATGAGATCAATTCTGGTGCTTGCTCTTCAGCTGTCCATTAGTTTAATGCAGTGGTTGCATACCCCCAAGGCACTCTATGTCTTACCAAGTAGTACCCCTGAAAACCCCCTACAACACAGACCTCTTGCAGGTGAGAGCTGAGAACTCAATTCACAGATCACGTACCCCCTAGAATTGATCCAAGCACCCCCAAGGGTACTTATATCCCAGTTTGACAACCACTGGTTTAATGCATACATACACATTTTTGCATGGATACTCTCTCACCTTCTTCACTGCTCCTTGACCAATCATTTTCAACCTCCGTATGTCATTTCGTACCCCTGGGCACTGTAGCCAGGGCTCACAGTCCCGCATGGTGCCCAGTTTGAAGTGGCGAGGTGGGCAGTGTCCATGTGGATATGGCGGGACAGATCCTGGGTTCATGGAGTCCAAGTACCAGTAAAGCAGTAGATTGGCACACAGCAGCGCTGCAAGGCAGGCTGCCACTACGGGCAGGCTGCATAAAACTCCTCGACCATTCCCCATACCTGCATCCTGTGTGTCAGAGACTACAGGGTTAACAAGTTGGCAGTCACGGCAATTTAAAAAAAAAGTTGCTGAGACGCTGTTACAGATTTTTTTCTTCTTAAATCAAACTTATAGATTACTTGAAATATGGTTGGAAAAGTAGCCTTAAATCTATTATAATTAAGGATTGGAATAAGCTTAAATTGAAAGCGACATTGTGTGCGCATTTACATTACCAAATCCATAAATTGAACTTAAAACTGACTGTACAGTTTCGGATTCAGATAAGATAGGTTTCGTAAAGTAAGCAAAACTGAGAAGTCGACGCTGCAAGTGGCATTACATGTAGACATAACTGCAATGGATTCTTTTCAATTTTAACTTCGGCAAATTCAGGTCAATTCAATCTTTGGCCATATACATAGCCTGACTTACTTCTTATAGCTATTTTAAAGTTCTCATTGCTGCCAAATGCGCTAAATTGCGCGATGCCCCATGTAGACTAGCCTTTAGTAGTGACACAGAGCTTGTGTTGTCTTTACGTTTATCTCTATCTCTTTGTCGATCCTGCTGCTGCATTGAAACTGCTTTATTGCCACCCAGTGCTTTGGGGTGGTAATGTTACTGCCGAAGGAAGGCGCGCGTTCGAGGGTAGGGTAGCCAACTGTCACCATAGTGCGCCAAAATGCCAAAATGGGTTATTACCTATGGTTATTACCACAAGTCACTAAATGTTTGGAGGAGGAGTTTATATAATTCATATTCTATATTTGTGATGTAATTAGGCCTATTATCTCCCCACAGATACTGAGTGATTGTGCCTAAATGGTTGCCAGTTTCTATTTAAAACCTGTCTCAAAAGTCACAATCACTAATTCATTGAAAGCTATTGGGTTTCTGTCGCCATGGTAGAACCTCATTCAATATTAACCAACTACATTCTATCTCCATCACCTACACCACACCATGAACTTCTGATATGTCTGAATGGATGTTGCTGCTCGTTAACGGCGGCGCGGTTCGCTAATAGTCAATCTCTATCATGTAAATCTAGCATCCTTTTCTTTTCGATGGCAGAGTTCTTAAGACGCAAAGAAGACAAAGCGGAGAGGACAGTCCGGTTTCGTGTGGCGTCGGCGCGCAGTGGCCGTGTCCTCAGAGAAGTGTTCCACGAGGACGCAAGCTCGGGAACTGACTCGGTCGACTCGGATGCCACCTGTACATCCGAGCCTGAGCGTGCAGTCTCTCCAGTGACAAGCGAAGCAAATGGGCATCTGACCGGCCTCTGCAACTTGGAGCCGGACGATAGCGGGAGCGATCCGGACGACCTGCTGATGTATGCGAGCGCAACACAAGAAGAACACTTCAGCGGAAAACGTGTGAATATTTTTAGTAAAAACGGGACAGTGCGCGGGGTGCGGGATAAAGTCAGCGCAGGACAAGTCCTCTTCAATAACCTCTCTAAACTCTATGTGGTGAGTAAGAAGATGGAAAATCTTCTCAGCAAGTGTCCCTGAAATAGCACAGCCAACTAGATTATTTTCATATTGCTATACAATCAATAAAGGTTTATGGGGAAGGCATGTGACAACAGTTATTTGCCATCATCAGTTGTAAATATAGGACAGATAAGCTTAATTATTTTTTTAATAATTACATGTGAACATGTTTGCACAGTGTCAAATCACATCTTCACATTGTGAAATTGGTGTGTATATTGTTGGGGGTCTAAATGTTAAGTACCAGTGTGTGCAAATGCAAAGTGTTGGATTTGGATTTGGATATTTGGATAACTGATATCTCCTGTATATTTCATTTTTCTCCCAAAGGGCCCCCTCCGTGCCAGACCCCCCAGACAGAGACCATGAGGTCAGGGATGCAATGGGTGCAGTGTGTTCAGGAGCCAGCCATCTTATTTTGGTGTGGACTTTAAAAGCTCTTGACTTAACACATGACCAGGACATTTGACCAGGAGTTTTTCTCACTTTGTTGACATTATTGTAAATATTTTATGTGTCTTATTTATCAGAAAAACTTCAAATGATGCCAGTAATTTTCCTTTTTTTAACCACTTTGTACCATGGTAGTTTCATAACAGAGAAAGGTCTCCTTTGATTGTTGGTTAGGTTGTAAATTGTATGGGTTTTTTTTGTTTGTTTTTTTAAAGAATATTGCGTGGACATCATGACAGATATCAAGCTCTGGATATACCACCATGATAATGAAGCACAGAAAAACAGGATACAGTATTCACTCTGCATCCATCCTTAGAATTAACCTGGAAATCAGATAATTATGTCATAGCGCAATGACAGTGTCCTTAATTGTGCTTTCAGAATAAATTCTAATTTGCCAACAAACAACACCGCTGTCATCACCCTCGCGTTGTCATCATCCGCTGAACACTACCAACGGTTCTGCCCATCTGCACACAACATCTAAACCTGTCTGCCTATGTGAACTGTAGTGGAAGATTGAGCTATAGCTACACGGTCAGGGTCAAGAGACTGTATTTACCATGTGGTGGTAGCAGGTGACTCCTACACAGGAGCTGTCATGTTAGCTGACATGCTTTTTGCTCTGGCTAAAGGGAGACAGAGCCAAGTGGACTAAAACCCCCATCATGGATATTAGCCTTGAAGAGGTATCAGTGTGCATGTGCTGTTTAAGGAGGCAATGGTGCATAGACTCCTGTGCGCACACACACAAACACACGCACACACAAACACAAACACACACACCATGTCATGGTACCATATCAGTGTGCATATCAATAGTTAATGAGATCAGACAGCTTAAGTTCCACTAAATTATTGAGTCTGTTTGTCAGTTTTATATTTGTCTCTATGTGGCTGTGTTCTACCACAGCTATTGTTTATCATATTTTATTCATCATTTATCAAAACAGGGCTATATTTACAACAAAGGAGGGTGGGCAGTCTGTTATCCTTTGATAGGTCACTCCAGGGTCAGTTGCAGGGCAGTCTCTGGTGTAATAGCAGACAATAAGACATAGAGCGTTGTGATTGGTCAGAAGACTGAGAGGAGGGCAAACACGCCGTAGAGCAGAGCGCAGGGATAGGCTACCAGTAGCTGCTGTCCTGTCAGTCCCAGAGTGGTGCTGAAGATCTTTGCGGCAGAATGACTACACCAGCCAATCACAAGTACAGCAAAGAGCATGCCCAGTAGCCCCCTGGGTAAGAAACAAGAGATCAAGAAATATTAAAATACCTTACTGGCCTGCTCTCAACATCTCAATCATTATGACCTACAGTAGCCTATAAAGTAATTGAATGGCTACTATGAGTTCACATGCAGGAACCAACATCTAACAATAACACACAAGAAGCAGTAGTTTACACAGTCCCACTTCCCTAGACACTGGACATTACAAAAGCAACAACAGCAAACATTTTTTACAATCATAAACACAAACAAGGTCTAAGGCCAGAATCTTGATATAGGCCTTTAGGTGACGGGGTGCTGAGAGATAAGATGCAAAATCCTCCTCTTCTCAAAAGGATGATCTAGGCCTATTTCACACAGCCCAACTCAGGTTAAAGTTACTTCCTGTGGTGCTAATGACAGCCAATAAGACTCTGAATCAGATTACCAGAATTAATAACAGCTGTGCATATCCTGTGACTTTTTGGGGAAAATGGCACAGAGCAGGTTTGATTTTGATTTCATAGACATTTTAGTGTTTTTTAAGTGTTATCAGACTTATTTACATTTCCTTTGACCCTTTGGAGAGCTACTCCTAAGAAAGTGGTGAGCTGCAGTAGAGGCGGCTCCCGAGTTACGCGTCTGCTGGAGACCCCTTTTGTAGGGGCTTTAATTCATGCCATTCCAACATATCGCAGTGTGGATGGCTTGTTTCACAGCCCACAACCCCCCCCCGCTTAGCTGTGATGAATGAAACAGGGATACAAATCATAACAGAAGACTGTAGTGATGGGCAGCTGATTATGAAGTGGATCTATTTGAAAAACAGCATAAAAATACTCACTGACTGTGGATGAACTGAGTGAGAACTACTGCAGTTCCCAGTTGAAAGGGTGAACTATGAACGTGAATTTAATCATATTTTTCTGTACAAACTCTGAAATAGTTCATGTGAAGTGTGAACTTGCACAGCACCGGGATTATTGCTGCATACTACATAAAACGTTTCACATACTTGAAAGTAAGGACTTCTAAAACAATACAATGAGTCAAGTGCAAGTACTAATTTACCCCGCCCCTCACATCAATTATCCGGGAGTCTCACCCGGACTTAAGGCTCATGTGTGAATCGTCCGTGCCGTGTAATACCCGGGTGAGAATGTCCAGGTAACTTCTAGAACTCATGTGTGAAAGCGGCTAATATCTACAAGGCTGTAACAGACAATAAATCTGTAATAACTTGTCTATTATTGCGTGTAATGGAGCTGACTTACTGCAGGGAGTAGAAGATGGCGAAGGCGGACAGGGCCACCATGGGGAGGAGGCAGTAGCCCAGCACACTGGCCACACAGCCACACGACACGGAGCAGTCACTCATGAGGTTGAGCAGAGAGTACATCCCCACACAGCCCACAGCACTGATGCCATACACATAGCCAAAGTGAGACTTCCCTGCCTGCAACACACACGCACACATGCGTGCGCGCGCGCACACACACACACACACACACACGAAAGAATCCCATGAAAACCAGATTCAACAAGTAAGCTAGTAGGATTTGTGACATCCTAGTTACTGTGTACTGAAGTATTTATCATGTAGTGTGTATGTTGTGATTCCATTTTATTATATGTGGGTTACTCAGTGTCGGTAAAGACTATTTGCCCTTGTCAGATATGAGTGTGTCTTTGAAAGGCCCTATGTGTGTGTGCATGTCTGCACATCTATGTGTGTGTGTGTGTGTATGTGTTTGAGGGTGTGTATGGAGAGCATTGCATGTGTGAGAGTATGCTATTTGTTGTGTGTACCATGAGCAGGGTGGCACCCAGGGCGATGCAGAAGAGGATGGGTCCAGTCAGGTCCGTCTCGTTCATGATGCTGCCGTCAGCTGGCATCAGGGGGTTCAGCACGGTTAGAGTCTTCTGCCAGATGTGCTCAAAGTTTATGCCCAGCTCTGTGTCATTACACACACACACACACACATACACACACCACTAGCCTCAATATACTGTCCTTGCAGCTTGGCCAAAGTGCAGTTCAAGTTGATGGGACAGGCCTTTTTATTACCCTGATTACTTGTGCAAACGTGCTTGCTGAACTTGACATCTGGTATTAGTTTAACTAGTTTAACCCCAAACATTGACCACTGACCTCTTGCCTACAGATACAGTAACTAGTTATGCCACAAGAAAGATCATACCAATGAGCCATGAACAATACAGAAGAGATTACTAGTTGTGTACACTATGTGTTGTTGTGCAAACCATGGTATCATTTTTTGCCATTTGTCTAAAACCAATGTCAAACTGGGGATAGAAGGAGCAATGCTAGATATAGAGTCTAGTATTGTGGTTGTTGTGTATAATAGAGTCTAGTATTGTGGTTGTTGTGTATAATAGAGTCTAGTATTGTGGTGGTTGTGTATAATAGAGTCTAGTATTGTGGTTGTTGAACCCATACCCTCCAGCAGAGGGGGCTCTTCCTCATATCCGTCTCCAGCTGCTGTGTACTCCCTGGTCCCTGGGGGCGCCGCAGGCTGGAAGATCTGCCCAGCGTAAGCAGAGTCCACTGAGGGGTCATACACACCCTCCCTAAGCACACAGCAATGATTATGAATGACAATGACACAACCATTTCAGTGGAAAAAACTGACCTGGCATTCTAAGACTACAAATACTATACTAGCATGACCACACAACAAAACATTCACATCTAACAACACCCAACATTAATGTACTGTTCAATAAAAATATCAATGCTCTCTAAATATCTGTCTTCACAGTCCAAATTCTTTAACTGACTGAGTTAAACAGATATGGGCTACAATACAAAACATAGGCTGCTCTGAGATGAGAGTGGAAAGTTACTGATGAAAAAGTACTTATGATTCCCAACATCATTCTCCTCCATGCAGCATCATCACCCACTTACCCCTCCTGGTACTCGGCGCCCAGAGGGTAGCTGGGGTCATAGCTGTAGGCCACCTGGCCTTGGTCGTCTACATAATAATCTGTCTGATAGAAGTTCTGATCATACTGCTGGAAGTCTCCCATGGTGAAGGAATGGTCACTACCACTCTGTTCTGTGTCGCTTCCAAAGAGGTAAGAATCATGTCAGATGGACAAACATACACTCACAACTGGGAATGAGACTAATCACTTCAACGGAACATAAAATAACTTACAAAACCTGTCAGGTTAGTCGCTTTAAAAGTGTCTCTGTGCGCCAGACTCCCAACCATTTCCACATATTCAGCAGCATCCACTCAGGTTACAGCACTGTTACTGAATAAGTTACTACCACAAATATTCTGAATATGAATTATATTAAAGATATTCTGAATATTAATCATATTGATTGTCTCATATTGATCCAAGACAAATTCTTATGTGGAATAGTATACCATATATGAAATCTGAGTCTTGGATTGAAATATTGTTGACAATTCAAAACACTACATGTGTACACCAATATAACTACAACACTTTGGAAAGGCTTCAAATGTTTGGTCTTTCCCCAGTTCCGAAACCTGTCCTGCACACAAATGTTTCCTGTTCTCAAAGATCTTGGGAAACAAATGGCATCTACTGTAGCAGAGTGTGACTCTGCAACTTTTTACTTTGTACAGTCCAGCCTGTTTAATGATGGCTGAACATACACACATACACACACACACACACACATTTCATGCAAACGCAGAATTACTATCTACCTCAGTGTAGCATTCACAGCAGTCTTCTTATTTTCTGTTGCAGCATGACTCCACACAGACGGTTATTTCCCAACAGCTGCAATATGTGTGTGTGTGTATGTGTGTGTGTGTGTGTGTCGGTGTGTATGTGGCAAAGCCAAAAATAGAAGCCTAAATTTACTCTGGGTAATGAGGACATGAGCCTGAGTCTCCTAGTCACACTCGCACACAGGAGCCTGGTCACTAGTCAAGCAGCAGGACACACATCTACTCAGGCCATCCAGACTCACTCCTCTCCACATCGGACGAGCAGGAGAAAGTATCCCATAGTGTTTGTCGGGTCGGACAAACAATGACACGACCAGTCTGCCCAGACACACTCCAAAAGACACTCTCCCTCCCTCCCCCAGAACTATTCATGGTGGTACAGTAGCTTCTGATTGATGGTTCTGCAGCCCTCATGCAGTAAGAACAGATCAAAAGACAATTATGACAAAAGTGCTGACAAAAATTTATTTGTTCTTGTTAAAAACCTGGAATTGTTTTAAAAATAAAAATGTGTAAAAATTGATAGATCAACAATACATACTGACAAACACTTTATAAGAAGGATGAAACAAACAAAATAAAAATGCACGCACACACAAACAAACACAGAAGTCCTAACGGGACATGTGAAAAAAGTTTCTTGAATACTTTTTTTTTGTCCCATGTCCTCTCAGTCTTCATTTTAAATACTACAAAGCACTCACACCATTAAAATCACACGTCTTAAGAGCATTTTAAAAAAAGTGTTCAGGCACAACTTAAAAGCTTTCCAGGACCATTTGCTTGTTGAATTGCGCAATCAATACTACGATATGTCAGAGCTAATTGCGCATCATTTCTGAGTCTGCAAAAAAAAAATTGGCACTTAAAAGCACACACAAAAGAGGGCTCCAGCTGTGATGTGGTCATGTGTGAAGCGAGCAACCAACCAAGCGACGGTTGGCTCACACAGGAAACAGGTGTGGGTATATTGTGCTGATGATAGGAAGTGGAGTTCCTCAGAGTCGGTCATGACGCGCGCCGCTAGGCTAGCTGGAATCCGTTGCAGTCAGTCAGTTTTTCTTTCCACAAGGCCACACTCAGGGTTTGTCTGAGGTCAGAGAGCACGAGAGGCACTGAGGAGATTCAATAAGCTGCGCTGGAGGGTGGCTTCACCTTCCTTAAGTCACCAATGAGGAGTGCTTGTGACTGAAGGCTGGGTTTGTTTTTATGAGGCTTGTTTATTTCATATGTGCGTGCATATGTGTATGTGTGTGTGTGTGTGTGCGTGTCTTAAGACGCTCACTGCCATGGAGTCCTTCGTCCAAGGACTCGGTTGGTGATTTTCTGTAAGACAAGAACAAAATTGTCAATCAGATGTAAAGTGGTGCAACTAGGCCTATCTATGCTGGTTCTCATTTTGAATGTAAAATTAGCACACATGGAGTGTGTGCTTTGATTCCTCAAAAGAAACCATTCCACTCTTCAAGGGCACTCGTACAGGAATGCACATTTGCCTCGGAGCCCCTTATCTTATCTAAAGATTGTGAAAAGATTGAATATCATACAAATACAGGTCGCTGACGCCCTCACTGCGACACAAAACTGCAGAAAACTGGATTGATCGTTTTAATCTGTTCTAATTACATCTGTGTTTATGAACAGCATCTTCTGCATGAGAGAAAAACAAACAAATTGCATGCGTCCGAGTGTGTGTGTGTGTGTATGTGTGTGTGTGTCTTGCCTTGTTAAAGAGCTGAGCATTGAGCCTGTAAGCACGGTACTCAGCTTTCCTCTTCTCTTCCTCCTTCCGTTGGCGCACCTCCGGCAGTTGAGAGTAAATTCTGGATGGAGGAGAGAAACATGAGTTAGGATTGACAGGAAGGCCCCAGCTCAGCTTTCCTGCACATTTTCTATTTCAGAATTCCAAACTTTCTCCATACGCAAACTTTAAAAGTTACATTTTTCTGCCCATATTTTGACATCACAAAAAGGTTCTCCAGTTTTGGGAAACACATTCCTGGTGACCTGATTTACCCTGGACATATTCAGAATAAGAAATAGAAAAAAATAGAATACTTTCTCTTGGTTAGGTGAAGTGCTTCACTTTAACGTGTGTGCACTGAAACAGATGTCCTCTCCATGACCCTATCTCGAAGTGCAGAACATCAATAATCGTAAAACGTCAGTCAGCTCTGGAAGATGTCTGTTTGGGACACCTGGTGTTTTAAATCCAGGATGTGGATTGTTATTATTCCAGGTCACTCATGCAGTAAGATAACCCAGATCGCCTCGGTCAGACTGGAAGCATTGAAGAGGTCAACAAGATAACAGAGTTTGACAAGTTTAAAGGAACAGACCACCGTTTTTAGATATTTACATATTTGCATTAAGCTCAAGTATTATTCAAGAAAGCGCATATCATTTTCTTCTCATTGTGTTCAGTACTTTGATTGACATTATAAGCATTGCTTCGCATCACTGGAAATAAATGGTTCCATTAGCATTAAAGGAGTTATCCGGAGTGAATCAAACCGAAGCCTTGTTGTCTGAGGCTGCCGAGTGCTGTCGACAGGCATAAGAACGACAGCAGTAGGTACATCGTTGACTGAATTCGAAAACTGGCCGCTACCACTAACAGATTAGGGCATAATGAAAACAAAACAGACATGCCCTAATCAGTTAGCGTTGGCTGCTGTTTCGCTATTCGGTCTACCGTGCATGAAAATCTGTTGTTCTCATACCTATCGATAGCATTTAGCAACGTGAAACAACAGGGCCACATGTTGATTGACTCCGGATAATTCCTTTAAGCTCCACTTGAAAGAATGAAATATCAGTTTTGTACTTTGATGAGTTGTAGTTAAATTTTTTAAGTGCTTTTAAGTAACCATAGACTATAGACTTCCATTGCTATGTCTAATAAACCTACACTGGTCAAGCTAGACATTGCAAACACATAGAGAAGAAATGCTATGTATTTTCATGCTTAATTAGGGGTTGACTACAGACAAGCAATTTCCTGAAATAAGGGGGAGTATCCCTTTAATGATTAATGATTAACTCACAGTTTAGGGGTTTATTGGCTATAGACGAATCTCAGTCTCTGAGAAGGTGAACTTGTTACTCAACACTTTCTGTGTGTATGTGACCACCTATGCTGCTTGCTACTAATACTAAAGTCAAATTCCAATCCATACTTTCCCCAAACATTTCTAGATTGCGTAGGAACACCTGCCAGCTGACCCTGGCAACACTGGGAAATACTAGTCGAGTGTCTTCCCACACATTCTTCAACAATGCAAAACAAACACCCGCACAGGCGGGCACACACGCACACGCACACACACACACACACACACACACACACACACACACACACACAGAAAAAGAGCACACAATGATGGCTACAGACCCAAGCAACGCCCCAGCGGTCAGATAGGCATCAGGCGCACACAAAGCTCTGCACACACACACACACACACACACCTACCTCCCCAGTGTCTGGGTGCTCTGTGCCCTCTTACTGACCGTTCTCTCCCCCATCCCACTGACAGCACGAGAGCCAAGAGGACACAACACAGACCTGTGACCTCCAATTCACCTCCACAGTGAGGCTAAAGGTCAAACACACTTCACTAAGCGCTCGCCATTCGCTGGTAATCGTATTAGATTTGACAAAAGAAGGTAACGAAATGTACCTGGAAATGTTCAATTGTATTTCAAATACTTATCTTTCAAAATGTAAGTGGATAAAGTAGTCTCCATTTTTCATTTATTTCATTTATTTCTTCAAAGCAACCACAACAGACTATCTGACATTGTATGAGTACGAAACAGTAGAGTAATATACGCATGTGTACTATTTATGCATGTCTTCAAATCCTAAAAACAAAACAAAAACAATTGTACACTGACGTTGAAAAGCATTCCATGTGTACAGTATATATGGGTGTATTCATGGGACAGATTCACATGCCTCGTCACATCAAGTCAGCAGCTCAGAGCCAGAGCCCATGAGTCATCAGATCACACTAGGCCTCAAATAAGGATAAGGAGGATTAGAGTGCATGTCTTACTGTCTCGATCTCTGGAACATCTCCTTCTTAGGGACGGCTCTTTTCACGGGTGGAGCAGGCACTGGGCACAACAACAACAACACACACACACACACACACATACACACACACACACACACACAGGTTAGAGCTCCCACACAGCTGGCTTGTGGCACTGAGTCATGCTAGCTGTCTCTGGTTACACGACAGACAGACTATGTTTCATTAGGTGTCTAAAAGCACTTGGACAGGTGTGAGAAAAATGTGTTTCTTGTGGGTGACGAACAATCAGTTTTTATCACAGTATTCCAAGAGCACTTCAGGAAGGATGCAGAGGGGGAAAACTCAATTCGCCTTGTAAGGCAATTAACAGGTCTGAGGTCAGGGTGTCATTCACACCTCAAGCATCTGTGTGATGCCTGTCAATGGGTGTTTTCTTTGTCCCTATGAAAGATACCCTATTGGGAGACTTTAGTGGTCAGACTGAGTGCTCTGCCCCAGTCACAGTCTGTGGATTCAAGGATGTTTATTGTCACATAATGTAAAACGCAGCATGGAGCATGTGTAGTGACACCATGTCTATTTGTCAGCTTATCCTGAGCAAAAATGAAAAAGGGGGAGGGGGGTTGTAATGTGTGAAGGGTGTTTTTCCAGGTACCATCACCAAATTTTTTTCTGAAGTAAAAAAAAAAAAAAAGAAAGAAAAGAAGAAAAAAAGAAAAAAGAAAAGAACAAGTGCACTGCAATTAGAAAATGTAGTCAAACGAGGCAAGAATAAAGCAAAAAGCAGGAACAGCCAGCAGCCAGTGTGCTTGTTGGCCCAAAGAGCAGGATGGGCCCCGTGCTTACTTACCTGCGGTGTTGTGTGTGTATCTGCGTGTGAGCGGGGGGTGGTTGAAGAGCGTCTCCCTCTCAAGGTTAAACTGGGACTGCAGGCGCCGTTCCTCCTTCAGTAGACACAGCCTCTTGAGACGCTCCCGCGAGCGAGACACAAACTCAGGCCGTCGGAACGCCAGCGCCTCCTGATATGCATGACCACGCAAAACACACACACACACACACACACACACACACACACACACACACAGACACACACATACACACACACACACACACACACACACACACACACAGAGGATATGATGCACGAAGTATGTACTGTACAGAGATATAAATTATAGGTATGAATATGACAACCTTCAGGAGCAGAGACAAATACACACACTAAGATTGAAGGTTTATTGCCGTTTTTATAAATCAGTTATTTAACAATCTCACCTGATTGTATAGCACATACTGTATTCAGAGCATCATAATAATAACAATAACAATAATAATAATAATAATAATAATAATAATAATAATAATAATAATAATAATAATAATAGGGAACTGCAATAAACTGTAAACAAACAACATTCCAGCAGTTCAGTGCTTGCACATTCTCTTGGGCAATTCTGTTAAGAAATTTAGGTGAACAGTACAGCCTTTAGAAATAGACAAACACACCCACACACACCTGCAGAGAGAGGCGCTCCAGGGCGGAAAGTTTTCCATGTGTGCTCGTGCTGTTGCTGATGTCCGAGGCCTTCTCCCTCTCCTCGCCTGCCTGTCTCTCCCTGTCCACCCAGCTCTGCTGCTGCTGCTGCTGCTGCTGTCTCGATGGCCGCTCTCTGGCCTCCTGGTTCTCCCTCTCTCTCGTCGGTTCTCGTGCTCGCTCTTCCTGGTTCTGCCGCTCGCGCAGTGGCTCTCGCCATGGACGGGTTCTGCTGTAGGGCTCGAACCAGGTTGGGCCAGCCGCTGGAACGTTCCCGTCGTCTGGACGGTTCTCCTTGCGGGAGTCGTGCTTTAGCTCCTCGGCCGGAACGAACCAGGACACACCTGGGGCTGAGAGAACCAGACGGGAGATATCGGATCATTATTCAGCTCTCGTGTTTTAGGACACAAATATATCGACCGTATCGATTGCTGCTTTGTCTGCATTCTGTAGAATGTTTCAAATTCAAGTGGCGTTGCAAACTATTTCTTAATCCGCAGAAGACCCCAAATGAATTGGCAATGAACTCTATAATAAGTGGGATAATGTATTGTCCGCTGGTCATCATAGGAAAATATTTCCCCTGTTTGTCCTGTCGGGAAATATTTTCCTATCATGACCAGCGGACCATACATCATCTCTTACATATTAGCTATTGCAGCGCAATACACAAGGGCAATGCCTAACACAGTGGACTTGAGCTCATTTTCATAACTGTGAGATTCTGAGGCTTGTAAACATACATATTTGACATATGTGTGTGTGTGTGTGTGTATGTACCAAGAGGATGGGTCTCCTGTGGTTTCTTCTTGGGCCTCTCCCTGAGGAAGCTGTGCTGCTGGGGCTGGGGCTGATGCTGGGGCTGGGGCTGGGGCTGGGGCTGATGCTGGGGCTGGGGCTGGCAGGAGGGGGCGGGGTGTGGGGAGGGGAAGGTGGTGCCCACATCACGTGTGTGACGCCGTGTTCCATTACTCACTATCTCCAGGTCACCTGCAGCCAAGCACAAGGGTTGGGCGATTAGTCGATTACTGGGTGGGTATGTGTCATTCTGCCATGTGCGTGCCAACACATGTGTTCCAACAACAAAAGCCAAAACAATGTCCAAATGTTCTAGTTCATTCCCAAATTACTTCCGGGTATGACACTAATAATCAAAATCTCTTGAAACGGTTTATGTTTGCATACAGTGTGCGTGTGTGTGTGTGAGTGAGTGAGTGAGAAAGAGAGAAAGAAAGAAAGAGAGAGTTCATGTACAGTATATGGTTGTATCTGACTCACCTGCCTGGACCCCTCTGCTGACGAGTTTGACCTTTGGCCTCTTGCTGGTAGCCCGTGGGTGTGGAGGGAGTGAGGAGCCGCTGGAGGAGGAGTCCAGAGTGACCTGACCACGAGAAGGGGACAGGGTGACACAATCACTACAGTGATACAACTAGGACAAAACAACACACACACACACACACACACACACACACACACACACCTACACACACACACAGCAGGGAGAGGGCCAGTAAAGGTTACTTTGAGCCATAGCAGTCATGGTGACGGATGGAACGAGGCCAAGTTAGATGCCTATGCTGTGAGCCATAAAAATGAACACAGAGATCTAATGTACTAATGTAGGAGTCATGTTGGCAAATACAAACACAAGCTCATATTTTTAATGTCCATTCAATCAGATGGAATGTGGCTCAACCCTCAGCATGTCTGCCAGGAACGGAGGCAAAATTTCAACAGGATGTGAATGCAAAGCAACTCGATTTGCCTGTTAGGTCAACCTTTCAAAAAAAAAAAAAGTGCCAAGTCACCGCCCAGGAAACTCTGACTAAGAGATGAACAAATTTGGTTGATGCAAAACTTCAACTGCCCCTTGGTAGACCTTTTGCTCCAGGGAAGTCAGTAAATCATCTACAGTGTACATGCGATTCAATGCCAGTCCGCTAGCCCAAACCAGCACACCACACCACACCACACCACACAGCCTACAGAACAGTACTTCTCATGAAGACTGTTAACAGGGAGACGACCATAAAAGAGGGTATCCAAAACAAAATGGGTTGCAGTGGTTTCACTCTCGAGACATAAACATAAAATTAGGCTACCTGACTCTGACGGACCAAAAAAACTGAATTGCCCGAATTTCCATATCTGGAACAGACTTTCATATTATATGATATTCCAGAACGTTCATGATCCGTGGATCACTGAAAGTGATTTCGATGCCTTAGGTGGTTGTTGTATAAAAAGCCTTTCACAATGGAGTCCCACCCTCTCCAGGTATTATGACACAGGTAAGCTATCATTTGAGCTACCTGAGCTACCACAAGACTCAAGTTTCCCTGAGCTAGGTCTTTATGCTAAAGCCAGTGCTAAGTAGAGCACTAAGTAACGCCAGTAGCCTGAAGCAGCTGAGGAGGTCTCCAGTCCAGGCAGTTTTAGGATGAGAGAGACCAGACTAGGCCCAATGGCGTTTTCAGCTAAAATAACACCATCAGGGAGGCTGCAGCACTGTTGATGTGTAGACGTGGGGCTTCTTAACGACCAAATGGATAAGCCTTTCCAGCCTCTCCTTTGACCACAATTCTGAGCGGATACGACTGACTGGATGGCAATCGGGTCTCGCACGTCTCACACATTCACAGGTTAAAGTGTTCAAGTGCTGTTTGATAAATCAAAACCGCTGACAAAAGCTGGTGAGCGTTGAGTCCACCTTGCTGCAACAGCTTTCTGCAATGGCTCCCTCAAACTTGCTTGTGAACTGACCCAAGACAAACAGTGAACCCTAAAAAAAGGGATCCCATATAAAAGAGCTCCTGTCAGGCCAACAACAGTGGTTTAGCCATGCTGGGTGAGCCTTGGGCCTGGCTGTGTGTGTGCTAGGTGAGCCTCTGGGCCTGGCTGTGTGTGTGCTGGTTGAGCATTGGGCCTGGCTGTGTGCTGTGTGTGTGCTGGGTAAACCTGGCTGTGTGTGTGCTGGTTGAGCCTCTGGCCTGGCTGTGTGTGTGCTGGGTGAGCCTTGGGCCTGGCTGTGTGTGTGCTGGTTGAGCCTGGCTGTGTGCGAGTAAAGGTGCTGCTGGTGGCCCCTACCGTGGAGGAGTCGTTGGCGGTGCTCCTCTGCTTGTGGATGTTGCTGTAGAGCTTGAGCAGGCTGTCGCGGGCCTTGTCCCCGCCGCTGGCCGGCAGCGTCCTCACCCTCTGAGGCCCGAACGCCCGCAGCAGCCGCTGGGTGTCGATGGTGGACAGGCTGGTCTCCGTGGAGACGCTCTCTCGCTCCGCCGGGCAGCGCCCGAGTCTCTCCGGCTCGTCCGTCTCCGCTTCCTCTTCCTCCTCTCTCTCTGGGGCGCGATTGGACGACCGACTTTCCGGCTCCGCCCACGCCAGCCGCGGAGCCCGGCCTCTTTTCCCACCCTCCTCCTCTCTGGCTCCCTTCTTCCTCTCCTCCGCCGTCGACTCTCTCTCCTTCCTCCCTTTCTTCTTGTTCTTCCCCCTCTCCGCTCTCTTGGCCTCCAGCCTGACCTGCTCAGACTGATCCTGAGTTAGTGGCTGCGTGCTGGCCTGGGTGTCCACCGTCCGCTTGGCAGGCGAGCGTGCGATCTCCGAGCGATCGTGTGTTAGCGCGTTGCTGTTGATGAGCCTCGACAGGCGTTCCAGGCGCTCCAGCAAAGACGTCTCCCGCTCGCCGCCCGCCTGCTGGCTCTGCTCCAGGCTCCAGCGCTCGCTGAAGCGCCGCCACAGCTGGTCCAGGGAGCCACCAATCTCCTGGGACGTCCTCTCCGTCTGCGGGAGAGGCGACGCGATTGGGCGGCTTGGGTGCGCGTCGGCGGGTGCGTGTGCCGAGGGGAGCAGGTCTCGAAGCGTGCTGCTGTGGAGTCTCAGGCTGTCCATGCTGAAGTCCATCTCCATAGGCAGCGGCCTGAACTCTTCCTCGTCCCCACGCTCTCCCACCTCATCTTCCTCCTCCTCCTCCTCCTCCGACATCTTCCTGCCAGACATGCTCACACTGAGCCCATGCTCCCCCACAGGGGCAGCCCTCTCATACACACTGGAGCCTGGACAGAGAACCCACCAGAGAGACAAAGGGATGGAGTGTGTGTGTGTGTGTGGGGGGGGGGGGGGTAGAGAGACAGAATGAAGCAGTTAATAGAGTGGCTTTAGCTGCAACAGCGGCTGATACATTTCTGGTACAATTGCCAGTACATTGCTGCCATGATAATGGACAAAGAGAGAGTACATTTCTTTGTTTGTGTGCATGCATGGCGTGTGTGCCTGCTTCAGTATGTGTGTGTGTATGCGTGTGTGTGTGAGCGACAGAGAGAGAGAGAGAGAGAAAGAAAGAGAGAGAGAGAGCTAGAAAGACAGTGAGTGTGTGCATGTGTGCACCTACCTCTCTTCTTGCTGTAGATGCCCTCTGTGTGCTTGGGGAAGGCTGGAACAGGCTCTAGGTCTCTAGATCCTAGGATGTCTACATTGAAGCGCGGGGCGACTGCATCATCTGATCCTGAGACAGGGACACACACACACACACACAGAAGGACACACACACACACACACAGAGTCACACACACAAAGGGCAAACAGACACACAGAACACTTACTAATGCACTCAGTGACTCTTCTGTGCGTTTAGCCTCGTCTCTACTTTGCCCTGTCTGTGTCTGTTCCTCCCTCTCCCTCTCTCTCTCTCTCTCTCTATCCCATTCTCACACACTCTCCACCCTCTGCGCTTCCACGGCTCACACAATGGAGCTCATGAATAATTCACATGTGCAAGTGAGGAGCAGCTGCAACTCACAGTGGGAGGGATCACCTTGCCTGGTTGTGTGTGTGTGTGTGTGTGTGTGTGTGTGTGTGTGTGTGTGTGTGTGTGTGTGTGTGTGTGAGTGAGTGTTTGTTTTCTATTTCTTTGTTTGTTTGTGTGTGTGTGTGTGTGTGTGTGTGAGTAAGTGTGCATGCGTGTGTGTGCGTGCATGAGTGTGTGTTTCATTTACTAGAGTCTTGTGAGCTGTATAACATCAGGATAAAGCATTAGCAAAACAAAGTGTAGTATCATATTTCTGCTAATGTTAAAGCGTCAGTTTGGAGTATTTCTAACCATAGCTCTGTTGCACAAGCTTGGAGGGTGTAAGCTGCCTGTTCGCTATTTCGGTCTACGTTGCATCCATTTTTTTTTTATTCTACAACCTACCACAATAGCACTCAGCAACAGCATTGGTATAGCAGGGCTATGATTCAAACTATCTATCCATCTGATCTATTGAACTATCGCTTCAATTTTCCAGCCTGTAGAAATGCTGTGCTGATGCTGATGGCAATCCATGGCACATCCATGTCTTTCATGTCACGGCAGGAAAGCAAGGTAAAAGGATGTGGTATGTGTGTGTGTGTGTGTGTGTACCAGTATGTGTGTGTTACCTGTGTGTGAACTTTCTATGGTGGTTTCTGAGCGGTTTGAGGAGAGCTGCGAGTCAGTCTTGGGGATGTAGAAGAGCTCCGAGCTACCGTGCGGTTTGTACGGCAACAGGGTCGGCGCAGGAACTACAGGACAGAGAGGAAGTGGAAGAAGAACACGGAGGCCTTAAGGTTTATGAATGAGGAGACAGACAGAGAGGAAAGGCAGAGAAAGACACAGCAGAAGCCCAGCATGCACAAGCACAGACTCATGAGTACTGTACAGGTGTGCATTAGCAATGCCATACAGGTGTGCATTAGCAGTGGCATACTGTACAGGTGTGCATTAGCAA
>JASCQY010000036.1:8361671-8379220 GCA_030264315.1 Sardinella tawilis
GGCGGGCCCCCCCGACTGAAGAGAGAGAAACAGAAAATCCAACTGTATTCACTCGGAGACATGACCTTGTGCCAAGTTTTGCCGACATGAAAAGCTATGCGCAAGCCGTTGATCTTTTGGCAGACACCTCGCTTTTTAGGGGTGACTTTCACACTTTCAGTCAGCAGGGGGCAATGATGAGCTAGAGTACACGGTACACACCTTACACGAAAAAGTGCGATATGATATCTTCCGGGTTCATAGTGCATGAAGATGGCGACCCCTTTGTGAATGGCAAACGTTGTTTTGAATGTTATAATTTCTATGTAATATAAATAATTTGAAAACGTACGTGAGTAATAGAGCGTGTACACAGCTTTGTCTGCAACGACATTATGTTCCAGGCTGTTTGTAGGACTGCACGGGTTCCAGCGACCCGGATCCTTGCTCCCCGTGCTGTTCTTGTGGAGACTGTCAGGGGTAGAAAATCACGTAATGACCCAAAGGCGAAGTCAAA
Organism: Sardinella tawilis; assembly: GCA_030264315.1. Taxonomy (NCBI): domain Eukaryota; kingdom Metazoa; phylum Chordata; class Actinopteri; order Clupeiformes; family Clupeidae; genus Sardinella; species Sardinella tawilis. Next base: position 8,362,168 of record JASCQY010000036.1, read on the forward strand.
AGCGGAGAGAATCAAGTACCCTCCGCCTGTGGACGCGGAAGAAATGGTTGTTTTGAAGGAGCGGTTCACTGAGTACAATCTGATCATGAGAGCACTGCGGTAAGAAATGTAGTCTACTCTGAGAGGTCATGTGAATAGTCATGATGGCAAAAAAACCATATTTGCTCTTAAGTAGCTAAATCAATGTAATGTTGCCGAAGTACACGCTAACTGAAGTGAAATATAGCCTAAGCTGTAGCATATTTCCCTCACATAGGCTACACAGGCATAACACGTTTGGTGCTTGACTACATTTTGGATGTGCTAAGATTACAAACATTATTGTGTGTGTGTGTGTGTAGAATGCACTTCAAAGAAGAAATACTGAGGAAGCGTTATGATGATGAGACTGGCTCTCGAGCTGAAGAGAAAGCGATGCAGGAGGCTGAGGAGCACCAAGTACTCATGGCCCTGAACAACCAGGAGAATGCACGGTTACGGAAACTAAGGTGGGCAAGTTATTTATGCTCCCCTTTAAAGGTGCACTATGAGATCTTGCATAGTTTTTAGCTCAATTTAATTTTTGTCTGGAATTGAAGGCATCTCCCCTTCATCAGCTTGCTCCCTGCCCCCTGAATACATTGTGAAAAAGTTCAGTCTCTGGAGACAACACAGGGGCTGTAAATGTCAAACAAACACTAGGGGCACAGGCCGTGCACCAAAACATAACAAAACACATTTCAGCTAAACATCACCAAGACAGTCAGTGGAGGGGGTGGGGGTTAGTAAGCATGCACAAATAGGTGGGAGCAGTGAGCAAAGTTGATTTCTTTGCTGGGGTTTACACAAATGCTGTGCAGACAATTACACTGTCAAATTTGGACTCTCTGCCGGCGAGCTGGTTTTGCTCACAATTAAGCTCTGTATTTAATGCCTGGGGCATCCCATCCTGACAAATCTAATTTGTCTCCATAGCTCAGTATGGCCAATTTGTACTTTATCTCTTTTGCCTTGGACAGGGATGCAATCAAAAATGGGCATTTACATTTACTTGACATGAGGCAAATTGATACACACAAACAAGCTAAAACTTGTGCGTAAGGCAGCATGGGTAATCCCAGGCTAGGAGATGGGCTTAAAGCAATACTCCGGAGTGAAACAAACCGAAGCCCTGTCGTCTGAGCCTGCTGAGTGCTGTCGATGGGTATAATAACTACATCAGCAGGTACAACGTAGACCGAATTCGAGAACTAGCCCCTACCGCTCACTGATTAGGGCATCTTTTTCGCTATAGTTTCGTTTTCACATGCCAGGATCTCAGGATCTCCTGTTCCTTCTCCTTGACAAGTTCCTCTTGTTCTCGCTGGCTTCGGTTTGATTCACTCCAGAGAATTCCTTTAACACACACAAAATCAATTTTGATCTACATTCATTTATCTCACCTCAGACAAGTGGGAGAAAGGTCAGATAGGTACCAAGCTAATTGGAGAAAGCCAGGCTACTGTGTTTCAAGGGAAATTTGCAAACACAATATAAACCCTCATACTGATTGCCAGCAGTGCTTGTAACACAGTGATGTCATGTTGTGCCTTGCAGGGAGGTACGGGTGCAGAAGGAGCAGGAGGAGTTCGAGCGCCACCGGCAGGAGGTGATTCTGGCACGCCAGCGAGAACAAGAGGAACTTGTCAAGGAGAAGGAACAGGAGATCCTGAGACTACAGGTAAGACTGCAAAATGGCAACAAATGCACTGCATGCTGTTTTATCTGTATTTTTAATTATGGAATACATGGTGATGTGTGGTTACTCAGGTACAGTACAGTTCTCAGAACCACTCACCTTCTCTTTTTCCACTCGTTTGTCATGTCTAAAGAAAAGCTTAAAAACCCAGAAATATTACTGTCGAAGAAAGTGTTTTAACTTGCCTCACGTTAGGTCCATCTAAGAGAAGACTTAGGCTACTGAATATTGTATTACCCATAAGTTAAGTGTATTTATTGGTATACCACATACTTATTGTTGCTCAGGAAATGAGAACTTAATTTATCTATAAATTGGAGATCTGAACATTATTTGCCAAGTCAATATGTTGCTTATACAATATAAAGCAATAGAAATCTTAAAGGGGAACGCCGGCACGTCTCAGCCTACATTCCAGTTGAAGCAGTCGTCAAGTACGAGCTGACAAAAAATTAACCGAAATGATGCGACCTGAATGGAGTTATGGCGGTTTTACCGAGGCAGCAAAATAGCATAGCAATGGGGGCAAGCTTCTAAGCTAAAAGCTACGTAAACAACTTGCCCACATTGCTACGCTATTTTGCCAGCATTCCCCTTTAAACTATATAACACCTTATAACATAACTATAACCTCAATAAAAATAGACTTTGGATCCTTTGTTCACCTATAGGAATAGTAGTGAGTTCATCAGTTCAAGTTAGCCCGCATAGCGAATCTGAAGCCAACGCTAAATGATGAGGGCAAGGAAACTTTGTTTCAGTTTAGTTGGCTTGGGCCCTCTTCTGTTAGCACCAAATTGTCTTGCTCTTATCCCTACTGACAGCTAGCCTGAAATGTAGTCTTGGAATGACCGATTGAAATTAGCGGTTGTTTCAACAAAAAGCCCAAATCTAGTAGCCTGGGCTTGCCTATTCCGTGATGTTATCGGCCACGCCTGCGGCCACGCAGGGCCTGGCCAAGCATGCTTTTCGGACACCGGCAGCCACGGAAACTCCACCCTATTTTTCGGCAGCCAATCAACGTTTAGCATCTCCAACGGCTCTAGGTAGTGGCGTGTTCAAGTAAGTGACGCAGTAGAACAGCCACCGGAATGTCAGGATTGTAAACAGGGGAAAGCGCTGTGTGATTGGTTTAAGCTTCGACAACGCCTTTTCTGGCTTCGACCAGTAGCAGACTGAGAGATTTGAGGGGGGCGATTTGTTAGTTTCCAGACTATATGGTGGAGGCAAATGAAATTGGCCGGAACCAATAGTTTGGCTTGCCAGGCTAATGATTTGATTGACTCAAACCCAAACTAACAAAACTAAGGCTGCATGCATATAACTGGATCCCATGTCTGTTTTATCCAGTGGGAATATGTCATCACAGATGTAAAGCAACATCTAATAAACATAGATTTTTTTTAGCGATGGGATGCAACTATGATATGAGGAGTTTCACATGATGGCAGTGGTAAGGGGCAGAGCTGGTGGAGGGGGGGACATAGGGGGAGTGTGCAATGCCTCATCTATTTCTTTATCTTCTTTTTTGCAGGAGGAGGCAAAGACCTTTATTACCCTGGAGAATCTGGACCAGAGGATTGAGGATGCACTGGATAATCCCAGAAACTACAACTTCGCAATTGATAAAGAAGGACGTGTGGTGAAGCAAACTGTTATGCAGTGAACAGCAACAGTATCAAAATGGCACAATATTGACAGAGACAATTACAGCAGAGAAAAGGAAAAACAAACCCCCAGCACTTGGATGAAATTCCTGCTGTCTGTTGCACACAGTTATGCAAGCAATGTACAGGTGTTGAATCTCCATGCAGTGTGCTTATTCAGCCTGCTTCTTGTGTGGCTTTTGAGTGCATGTGTCGTGGTATTTTATGAAATGCTAGATGTGTTATTTGCATTTAATCTGTTATTAAACAATTTATTCATCTGGGTCTGAATTTTTGTATCTTCTTTTTTACAAAAACACAAGATGCTGTTCTGTAAAAGTCTTGATCAGTTGTTGAGATGGGTAAATGAGATACTTACTGTTCCTTCACAATGTTCAAGCCTGCCATTTCTAGATGACTGCATGTCAGCTTTTTTTAGAGTAAAAATATAAGTAAGTGATAAAATAAGATATTGCAATAGTATAAGAAAGCTATGACTATTTGTTGTGACAAAGACTGCAAGAGCCAATCAACATGCATTTTGGTATCTTTAAAAGTTTGTGAGCATTTGTGAATGTGAGTTGCACATTGACCAATAGAACATTAGGACGGGAAATCCAGGCAAGTAACTTTTGTGTATTAATTAAATTTATTGTAATGACTCTCCACTCTAAAAGAATAATGAAAGAAAATACATCCGCAGCAGTAGCCTACATCAGTAGTAAGTAATAAATCTTAAACTAAAATGTATTGCGAACTAATGTAAGTTTATCAAGGGTTCGGAGTTTTACGTTTTCAAGCCAACTCAAGAGTCAAATTTGAACTGATCTTGAACTCACCATCTGACGGAGGGCATGTCCAGACATGCGCTGTCGATACAGCGTCTCAGTACTTCCGGGTGTTGTCAACGCTGGCTGGGCTCTGGGCTGGTAGTTTACTTTTGGGGTTTGTAAACCGAATAACGCCATCGATATTTGTTATCTATTCATTTGTAACATAGCCACTTGATTGCATAGAGTACATGCGCGTTTTGTACTTCCACATGTTTTGCTATCGTGTACATGAAGTTATTTGTCTGAACTGATGCAACATGGCAACAACGCACGTAATGCAGGCGAATCACTGTCTACTTCGGACAATCACGAGGCTTGTTCGAGAGCACAGCGGTCAGTCTAACTTAATTTCTGTGAAGGTCCTCAGACATTGCTCGGGGACATCTTCGCTGGGAACAAGTACCACTGACAGGAGTAATGTCATCAGCTCAGTGACAAAGCAGAGCTCCAGAGCCGACGGGGACGGCTCAAAACGTCAAACTCTGTTCGGCTCGGTGGCACTTGGTCTAGGTATCGCTGGTGTGGCCCTGGCATGTCAGAGTAAAGATTCCAGTAACAGACATTTAGGACTCAGAGACTCTATAGTGAAAAGCTTTCTTCCCACGGCATACTGTGCATCCCCTTACAAGCCTGACAGCCCACGATACAAGTACAACTTCATAGCAGATGTCGTGGAGAAGTCGACTCCCGCAGTTGTCTACATCGAGATTGTTGGAAGGTAAACAGTCCTCTTTTTCAATTTGTATGTCTGGTAATGTAATGTTTGCTCCACTATAACTAAATGTACTGTTGAGAGGACACCTTGTCCCCCATGGCTGGAGTAACGTTAGGCTACATATGCTTTTGTCAACGCTAACTTACAGTAACCTTTGACCTCATTATATTTCACGTGTATAATGTCATTTACTTCGCCTATTTCTGCTTACAGGCATCCATTCTCTGGTAGAGAGATGCCCATCTCCAACGGCTCAGGGTTTATCATCAGCAGTGACGGGCTCATAGTCACAAACGCCCATGTGGTGGCCAACAAGCGCGGTGTGCGGGTCAAGCTTACCAATGGAGAATCTTACAATGCGACAGTACAGGCTGTGGATCAGGTGGCTGACATTGCCACCATCAAAATTAATCCCAGGGTGAGACCAGTGTTTTCTTGACTGTTTAACTTGATTGTTGCTTGATTTCCGCATCTGTATTAGTGTAGAACAAGGGGCTGGTCAAGATCAGGCTACACCTGTACAGGAGAACTTATAGAATTTTGTTGAGAGAAATTTAGGAGTGATAATGGCACCATGAGTGTTCAACAGATCTTCTAATATGTGGGTAACAAGTGAATTATTCAGAATAAAAATGGCACTGCTGACTGTTATCAGTCGTGTTGACACAATTTACCTATAGGCCTACTTCTGTTCACTTGACTTTCTAACTTCTTTTTAACTTTTTAACCTCTCACAGCATCCTTTGCCAACGCTACGCCTGGGCAAGTCATCAGATGTGCGTCAGGGGGAGTTTGTGGTGGCTATGGGGAGCCCCTTCGCCCTGCGCAACACCATCACCTCCGGGATCGTTAGCTCCGCCCAGAGAGGAAGCAAAGAGCTCGGCCTGTCCAATCACAACATGGATTACATTCAGACAGACGCAACCATAGACGTAAGTTCAACTGCCAGATACTTTTATAATACAACTGTATGAAAGGGAGCTTTATTCGCCAGGCACCTACGTTCCCATGATTTCATCCATGTGAGGATGGTATCCATCATACTGTGTAATTGGAGTAAACATTAGTAGCTGCTGCAGGTACAGTAATAGCCGGTCTCTCTCCCAGTGTTTTCAGGACTGTGAAGAACTGGAAAGCTGCTGGCTCGTAACTGGGCGGACTGAATCTCAAACTGTGGAGATTGGCACAACATGCAGCCAGTAGAAAAGCTCCACTCCTCAGTAGTGTTTATAGATTTCTAGAATGCATTGAGGTTGAACATTTCACCTCCAGCATGAAATAATTATGGGTGTCAGATATTAAGTCCAAAGTCTAGTTGTCTCAGCCAGATGTGCTAGTGCTAGATGTGCTGGACATGCTGTATGTGTGATGGGAACTTTTTCGAAATTCAGTTCACAGGATTTCATGCCCACAAGATTTAATGCTCACAAGATTGACTGTTCTTTTTTCAGTTTGGAAATTCTGGGGGTCCCCTAATTAACCTGGTGAGTTCTTTCCATCATTATATATGTACTGTATGGCCTACAAACACCCAGCTTGTTTCTAATTACCAAATTGCACACTTGTTATTAGGTGAATTATTCATAAGCTTTTATGTGTTTTGTACGACATAGTATTAGGGCCACACATGAAGAAAAAATGTTTTTGCCATAACGAGATTAAACTTTACATGTCAATTTGCAACTGGACTTTTCGAGAATAAAATTGAAATGGCATGTTGGGTTAACCTCGACGTGTCGACTTCAAAGCAACACTCCACCATTTTTGGAAATATGTTAATTTTCCATCTCCCCTCGAGTTAATTAACTGAGGCAAACCTTTCTCCTATTCATCCAGTCCTTCTCTGACTCTGGCTATACCAATTTTAGCACCAAATTAGCATTTATCATTGAATCGGATTGGACCGTTAGCATTTCGCCTGGTCTTATCCGCTTAAATGATAAATGTTAGCTTGGAGCTTAAAAAGGTATGGCCAGACTCAGAAAAGGACTGGATAAACAGGAAAAAGGTATGGCTTTATTAATTAACTTGAGGGGAGATGAAAATGAACATATTTCCACAAATGGTGGAGTGTTGCTTTAAACTCGTAATTTTGAAGAGAGAGGAACTGTTCCACAATACCTGCTCTGAATCTGGAATCAGACCGCTCAATTGGCCAACACCTAATCTGGAATCAGTGTGATTTATTGGCAGACAACTCAACAAAAATGCCATATGATATATATGATTTGGGCAAATAGTACTTCAGAATCTTGTTTAGTAATAAATAAAGAAATCATGAAAACTTGGCAGTGGCAATTTTTTTTCTTCATGTTCGGTCCTAATACTCCGTTTTAGTTTTGATACGTCTTCAATATTGTTGGTTGATGTGTTTTGCATAGGCTCTTGACATAATGTTTTTCCTTAAGAAAACACCCCTAAAATCTTTGTTGTCTGACTAATTGGTCATGCTGTATGATGCATAGGATGGTGAAGTCATCGGTATCAACACGATGAAGGTCACAGCTGGCATTTCGTTTGCCATTCCTTCGGACAGAGTTCAGCTGTTCCTGGACCGCGCTACAGACAATCAAAGTGAGCGCTGTAACACACACATACACACTGTAAAACCTTTTCTCTGTTAGCCTCGAGATCTAGACACACCCTAGGCTACTTCTCTCTGTATGTCTGATATTACATTTTTGACTGCTTGACTGTTTAGTATGATGTCTCAAGTAGAGTTGAACAGATTGGGGTAGTGATACTGTTACAGAGGATCTTTGATTGACTGAATAGTCCGTTGACTCATAGCGTCCTCTTTTGTGTGTGTGTGTTTGTGTTTGTGTGTGTGTGTCATTGTTTCAGAGTCATGGTTTGGTGATTCAGGAGGAAAGCGCAGATACATCGGAGTGATGATGCTCACTCTCACACCCAGGTGCATACAACTCCTCAGTGACAAGTGACTCAAGTATTTTATTGCTGATAATGAGACTGTAGTGTAGAATGTATTCCTTTTGTGTGTGCGTGTTTTTGTGAAAAGAAAGAGGCAAGATCCCAGTACTCTCGTAGAGCGCCCTCCCCTCTCCTCTCCGTCTCTGTTCCTACGCACAGACATTTATTTTCGAAAGAGCCGACGAGTCGACGACCATGCTGCCATGCTCTTACCCCAATGTCATTCTGTCGACATGACATTAGCTGTTTTGGCATTGTTTGCCCTACTCGATGATATTTGCTAGGCCTTTATACGAAACTGGACAAGAGTTTAGTGCTGCCAAATGAGATAGATAAAGAGCATTCAAATATGTTTAACTTCAGCAAGCTGCATCCAGACTTGCACAACTGTGGATAGTTAGCCTACCTCTACTGAAAAAAAAATCCAGCCACTAACTTTACTAACGAGCATTTTGGACAAAAACTGGGCTACAAAAAGTTCACCCTGGAACTTATTCTGTCTCTCACTCCTTATGTATCCGACGAGATTTACTGAACTATATTCATAACCCTAAGTGAGCACGCAGCAAGTAGTCCATTCTTCGTTTCCTCTTTCTCCTCCACTTTCATAACTTCTTTGTACATGCCATATTAGGCTGACAAATCAGTTGTGCAGCAGACATATGCGGCTACATGGCATTAGGCGTTGTCGCCACCTACTGGCGCATGTAGGATTCAAAGCAAATGGGGACTCGCTCCACAAGAGACGTTTTTCTGTAACGGGGCTGTAAATGGATCAGTGAAAGTGACCATGCTTCGCCAAAACAGATCAATCAACCAAGGCAATGATTTCTAAATGACTGTTTCCTGACTATGAAATTGCTGCATAGCGTCTCTTTAACACGTGTGTGCGTGTGTTTGTGTGTTTCTAGTATCATTACTGAACTGAAGATGCGTGATCCCTCCTTCCCTGATGTCACTCATGGAATCCTCATTCATCGGGTCATCATGGGTTCTCCAGCCTCTCGGTAAGCAAGTACTGCTCTCGTTCCCTTTGGCCTTGCCCAGATGTGAGCTGTACTCACAGCACTACCATCAACAAAGTCTCCCTGATCGTGGTTTACCAAATCTTTTGGAAGAAACTATTACATCAGATTTTTTTCTTACAATGTTAAAGATTATACTAGTAGTGAACTTAACAGTTGACTTGTAAACGCAACATGACTTTAGTCCAACAAAATAATGAATATTTTATGCCAAATCCTTGGTGTCCTCAGAGCTGGCATGAAAGCAGGCGATGTTGTGGTGGAGATCAACGGAACCAAAGTGAACACCTCCGAGGAGATCTACAGTGCTGTGAGGACCCGAGACTCCATCAACATGGTGGTCAGGAGAGGCGAAGACCTGCTCATGCTGCACATGACCCCAGAGTACACAGAATGAACCTGCGCCATCAACCTGCGCCATCCGGCACAGTGACCAGCCAAAGCCACTGAACAATGAACAGTATGGCAGTATGACTAGAAGGAAGGAATGGCATTTGGGGAAAGTCTGGTGAAGAAATAGTGGGACTTGAAGAAGTGATCAGAAAATAAGATTCCTCAAAGGAGGTGGTGGAAAGTGGGGAAGAGGAGCGACTGTGAAGTGTTTTGCGGGCTGTAGAATGAGCATTAAAGAAATAAGACTCCCTTCATGTGAAGATACAGTGGTGTTAAAGTCTGAAAGGTCCTCTTTCAGAGGAAAGACAGTGGAGGTGAGCAAAGACATGGAGAGATGGAGAGAGATGAACGCAGGACAGGACAGAAGGTCGTGTAATGAGCTCCATCCTAATAGCAACCAAAAACAATATTTGTTTAGCCGGTTTACAGGTCAGCACTAAAATCCACACAGTATTTTTTGGCTGGAGGAGCAAAGAGCAAGAAGTATTTATGTACAATGCTATATGTGGGTCAGTATGTGGGATACAGAGGTGGACTTTTATATTTGGTCTTTTCTACTTTCATGCGCGTCACTGTGAAAGTAGGTGCCTGAGAAGTGGGCATGGATGTTTTGATGGAACGGGTATGAAATTGTAACTGTGACTTAATGTAAGCATATGATTTAATATCATAGTGATTTTTAATGTAAGAGTATGATTTAATATCACAAGTATGAGCCTAGCCTCATTTCTCATAACCACTGGATTCAGAAAAATGTTCAATAAATAATTGAAAAATAGATGGTTGGCTGCCTGGTATTGTGTCCAGTCCACTGTTGACAAAGCCCTCAGGGAAAACATTTCAGACAGAAGTTTTTCATTACGAAACTGAAATGCTGACAAGCGTAACGGCGCAGTTCAGTCTTAAAGATGCAGTTTTCAGTTAAGGTGACAGGATATTGGTATCACAGCCCAACAACCAAACAAGGCACCACAACACTTCCTGCCAGTAGGCTGAAATTGTTTATGACTGAGTCCAAAGCAGGATGTTTGTTTTCCATCTTCAGTGCCCAAACTGTATGAACACAGGAGCACACATCCAGTTTAGACAGCTGGGGTACGGTGTGGAGCAATGTGTTGAATGTGACTGAAAGTGCAGTGGATAAGAGCCTGTCTGAACATGTGACAGATTCAAGTGGTCTTTCGTGAATGTGGAAAATGTGCATGAACAAAATTAGAATGACCTGTGTAATAATCATTTTAACTTTTTTATTATACCTTCAAAAAGATTGACTACAAAAATGTAATGTGCTTATTTAAATCCCTGTGATCAGGCAGTACAGAAATATATTGGAATGAGATCATCGACATATTCCAATAAATCAAAATTAATATTCATAGTTTTACTTATAGCTTAAAAAAACATTCATTCACTCAAACAGTTCCTTCATAAATCACACATGACAACTTAAAAATACCTGTAGACCATAGAGACACGTAAACATACAAACACACATTCATACAAAGCACCACAAAGGATGTTTTCACACCACGTTGGTCCCTTGAAACATGTTAAGAAGCGGAGAATTCAAGTAATAAAACTCCTGGATGAACACACACAACTGTGAAAGCCCTTTCAACATACTGCCACAAGTACCATTTAAATATGCGTAATGTACTGTATATGACTGTGCTGTCCCGTATCGTGGAGTAGGTTGATCACAATGCAAAATTGTATGAATGAATATTTATGTAACAAGTCAGGTATTGCTAGAATGTCTTGTGCATGATTGCATGTGTGTATTTGGTGTGAGCTTGATTGTTTTTTTGTCTCATAAGAGACAAAGTGTGTGTGTTTCTTAATTTGTAATCTGGTTGTTGAACTGTCCAGGATATTTCTCAAATTTCCTTTCAATTTCGTCACTGAAGGCATCACCTGGAGACAAACAAACAAATAAACTTTAGACAACGACAACGATAAAAACCTCTGCACATACTGTAGGAGGTACCTGCCACAGTCTCACAGCAGAATAAGCGACTACTGTGTAGTTCTCCTCATTAGATGACAGATTTGGTCCAAATGCTGACCATTTTACTGGTATGAGTTAATAGTTATCACTTAGTGTTTTCCTGGTGTTTAAGTGTATTAAAAATTGGCAAGAGGCTGGTAGGTTTCTGCAGACGGATTCGGCTGGCTGGGTAGCCGCCTCCCCCTCACTCTGGCTCAGCCTGCAGGCTGGCTTAGGGAGCCCCACGTATGGCTGACTTTTATTCTTGGGCCTTTATTGTGTCTGTTTCTGTCATTACTGCTGTTATTCGTGCATGCTCGCTCCACAGCCCTTTGCACAGCCTCACTGCCAAGTCATCTGAAGCTGGAAGAAGCCCAACCAAAGTGGCCTTATGGCATTACACACACACACACACACACACACACACACACACACACACACACATTCTTTCTCTCTTAAATATACACACATACATATACAAACACACACACACACACACACACAAATAAAAACAATTATCCCTCAAGGAGAGTACTGCACTGCACTGGCTCAAAGGGACACATATCTACATGGACAAAATAACAGAATTCAAAGAGTTTTTTTTTTTTTTTGGTCTCGAGACACATTCTTAAACCAGATTGCCCTGGAAAAAAAGCTTGCTGGCAGACTCTACTCTCTTCCTGTCTCCTTAACTTCTTTATATTCTCTCTCTCTTGTGCTCTCTCTCTCTCTCTCTCTCTCTCTCTCTCTTCATATACAAAGTATTTTACTCTGTCTTACACACACATAATCATAAACAAAACCACATGAATGCAATTCTTCATAACATCTGCCTCAAATACTTCATATATGCTAAATCATAATACTTCTTGCCTGCTCTCATTCTCAGAGAGACTGTATGACTAACAGCATGTGCAACTGTGAGTGTCTTAGTCAGAGGACCTAGTAGCCAGAGGGTATGGCTACCAGTGATGGTGAGTCCAAGGTGATGAGTGTATGGGAAAGGGTGAATCACTGTCTCGTTAGCTAAAGACAGGCGCAAACAACTGCACTATATAACCGGCCATTCTGGGCCTATGGGCAGCTAGGGGCTGAGATACAGCACACCCAGACACAGACAGACACAGACAGACAGGCAAACATGATACCGGAATGCTAATGTTTGTCTCACCAATGTGACAGTTATGCACCCAGATCCTATGGCCGTCATACTTGCAGCTACACTTCATGGCGTTGTTTGTGTAATCCATCTCTGACACCTCGTAGTTGGGATTTATCACCACCTGCCAGACACACAGAAACATCCAGAGTCACATAAGCGTCTAGAAACCCTGACTGTACTGTATTGTCTTCAAGACTGTCTGAAAAGTCAGTTGTGCAACCGATAAAATGATGGTTCTGAAAAACTGATGGTAAAAAAGGAGGTCTGGTATGTAATGCTTTTCCTGATCTCAGAACAGAACAGCTTCTGTGGAAATCATTGGAACACTTTTTACCTGGAGAATGTAGTTTCCTGGTTTCACATCTGAGATGTCAATCCACTGGCAGTCGATGTCATGGCGATAGAGATCCCAGCATCCCACTGTGATGCCCTGCTCTCCAAAGTTAGCACACTCATAGCGCTTAGAGATACCTGGAGCAGAGAGATGAGAGTGTGCTTGCCTGAGTATACTGTATATATATGTGTGTGTGTGTGTCTGTGTGTGTGTGTGTGTGTGTGTGTATGAGAGAGAGAGAGAGAGAGAGAGAGAGAGAGAGAGAGGGATGCTCTTACCTTCATGGCACTCAGAATCCTCCAGACAGAAGCTGGCTTTGTGTCCTTCAGCCATCTTGGTGCCATTAACTGACAGCAGATCATAGTGAGTAAAGATGTCCATGCTGTGGTAATGCCTGCAGACACACAGAACGCACTAAACAATGATCGTCTAGCCTTGTAAACAGCCACAAGATATTTTTGGGGCTTTTATTTCGATAAGACAGTGAGAGAGTGACAGGAAACGAGTGGAAGAGAAAGATGAGAAAGGATCGGGAAATAACCGCGGGTCGGATTCAGACCCGGGTCCCCAGATTCCTGGTACGGCGCCTCCGCCAACCAAGACATGGCGCCTCCGCCACAAAAAATTCCTGTGGAGTACCATGCTCCTCTACTTCCAGTGCCATCTAATATGGTGGTGCACACCCACCCTCTGTAGCTCCACAAAACGGCCCCACTCCAAAGTGATGCCCAGTCGCATAGTTACCCGTGGCACGCGTGCCAGACCCAGGAGTGCCTGCCGAGTTTGGGCCTGAAGTCGGCGCGTCCGATGTTGTGGATCTGAGAGGAGAAGCGCAGCAGGCGGCGGTGGCCGTAGGGCCAGTTGGCCTGGGCCGCCGTCTTGGACAGGCAGTCCTCCTCCGCCGCACAGTAGAGCATATGCAGCGGACGGTCCTCGATGTAGACCGTCTGCTGCACCAGCGTCGCGTTCAACACCAGGTCAGACGCCGCTGGAGAGAGAGAGAGAGAGACAGATGCAGACAATAAGAGAGGGATGAGATTAATTTACAGATACTTTCTTTTTTTCGTGATTCAAATTTTTATTTGTAAATTACAGATACTTGATTTGGGTATCTTGACCTATAATATAATGCAGTATTGCTGCTACTGAGTGGAAGGAATAGCCAAGGGTTTGTACATTTAAAACCATTATACAAATAAAAACCTCCTCAAACTCACTCTCTGAGCAGATGACTCCTGCAGCGAACCTGGCGGCAGATTTCTGGCAGTTGAAGACTTTGTGCCGCTGGCACTGCGTGAGCGACATCTCGTTCCCTGTGCACTTGACCCCACTCCACACCATATCGGTCACATTACTGCCATCCCAGTACCATGTTTCCTTGGGACACACACATAGGTCAGAGAGGAGAATGTGTGTGTAGGCGTATGTATTTTTGTCATTCAGTATACAGTATCAGTACACGTACGTAACACTACCTGTGTGTATGAGAAGGCAAGCTTCACTGGTTGTAGGTCTACTGTGTGTGTTTATGGAATACGGTTGTGTACTGGTTTTTGTATTTGATTGGGAACAGGTTAGTGCATGGAGACTTCAACAATTTGCACACTAGTGCATGTACAGTACATGTATGTATGTAGTAGTGTGTACCATTCTGTAGGAGCACAGTGTGTGTTCTTGTACGACAGTAGTGATGATTGCATGCCTGGAGAGAGGTGTGTGTTTACCAGTTTATCAGTCTGTGGCTATTCATCCAGAACACATGCATAGAAAAGTGTATCTGTGTTCACGCATCTGCACATCCAATATGGAAGACTGTGTATATGACTGTGAACAGCCTGAAATTGCTTTCCGTGCAAAAAAAGGTGGACATACAGTGTGTGTGAGTGTGTGCATGTGTGTGTGTGTGTGTGTGTGTGTGTGTGTACTCACAGTGATGGCATGCATGGCGTAGCCGAGCCCTAGCTGTCTGCAGGCCACCATGGCCTCCCTGGTGCTCCAGCCCTGACTGCAGAGCGCTCCCCAGCGCTCCCCCACCCGCACCTCCACCCGCCCCTCAAACGAGGAGCGCCCGCCTTGCAGACGCACCTACACACACACACACACACACGTGCACATACACACAAACACCAACACACACATACACACACACATGCACACACACACACACACACACACACACACACCTACAGCATGTCAGAGATATTGACTCCCACAGACACAGCTATTTACATGACGATGAACACACACACACACACACACACACACACACACACAATGTAATTATGCCCTGTCTCTTTCCTTGTTATCTCTGCCTTGTTTCTCCATATAGGCCTTGACTGTCTAGGTGTGTATTAGTATTTACTAGCATGCTTAAGACTGTCAGTGGAAACTGGGAGGTGAAACATTGTATTATTAGTCAATCATTCATCATGCAAGTATTCATGCACACACTTGAACACACCGAAACCCTGAGAATGTGCATCCACGCCCTTCATGCGAGTGATATGTACCACCGTGTACACACACAGTATGCGCTTCTCACGTCCGTTAGCTGTGATATGTGTACCGTACATATGGGCATCAGTGCTGATGATGTATATGCACATATAGAGTATATGTATAGGTGTGTGTGTGTGTGTGCATGCAGGCAAAGGGATGGCTATAGGCAAGCATACTTTCAGCCCATGGTTGGCGTATCCCAGGCCCAGCTGCCTGCACACCACCATGGCCTCCTTGGTGCCCCAGCCGTCTCCGCACAGCAGCCCCCAGCGCTCGGTCCCATTGGGGAGCGACTGGAGCACCTCCACGCGCCCCTCGTAGCGCGAGCGGCCTCCCCCGATACGCACCTGTGCGGAGCAGAGGGCATCAGAGGGAGCTTCTTCCCCGACATCCAGGAGATCCACACGGATACTCTCAGAGGATGTCAGTTGTGAGCAAAGCATATCGATTAGGCATTGGGTTGTGATGGGCAAAATGGTGCTGAGAGACAAGAATGTGCTGCATTTGTTTGAGTGACAAGTGAAATTCTTCAAGAAACTAGAATTCAATCTTTTTTTTACAGACTACAGCAAAAGGCAGTAATTTTTCAGGACTAGTTCAAGCAAGTGTAATGAATTATAGGTGGCCATGTATCAAGATGAAGATGAGGGTGTCTCTCAGCACAACCGTATCCCAGATCTCTGAAGAGCCATCAGAGTCTAGCACACATCACCTTGGACGTTAGCATCTGCTGATATCGATATTCTTGAGTTGAACGACAGAAGTTGAGTTGAATGACAGAAATGTGCCAGAAACTGATACAAAAAAAAAACAATATTTTTTTTGTTTGTCAGTGGTTTCCGAAAGCCAGGAATTATTACCTCTTACATTTAGACATGTTAGAGCTGTGTAGTAACCACCTACACATACGTGTCCCATGTCGCACATGTAAGATTGTATTAATAATTTTTTTCTTCTTCTGACAAGCATTTCATCCATTTCAGTTAGCAAAAATATTCAGCTTTGACCAATAATTGTGGAACAAGAAATAACTAAAAAAATATAGTCAGGCAGTATATGAAGCACTTTTCAGAAAGTTCTAGAACAGATGCATATTCATTCCCTACTTGTGAGTGGTCATGTGTGCTGTGGCCTTAACAAATGTGGTGCCAACAGGAACTATTTCCACCTTTGACATGCTATGGCTACAAGCCTAGCCTGCCTGACTGTACTGTACTGACTGAGGATCCTTAAAGCAGTCTTTCTTCTCCTGTAGCATGGCTTACGTGCCACCCTGACCATGCTGCTCTAGCCTGGCTCTCCATGAAAGATCAGAATGTAATGAATGGTTAACTCAGACTGTATTCCTGTAATCCTTAATCACACAGTGTGTGGAGCCAACCGGACAAACAGACAAACAGCAATCAGCTCCTCGCACACACACAGACAGACAGACAGACAGGAACACATCACTGAGGGAGCCGACAGTAACTACGGGGATCTATAACCGCAACACTGACGTGATCAGAGGAGAGTGTGTGTGTGTGTGTGTGGGGGTGTGCGTGTGTGTCAGAGACTGGGAGATGAAAGGATGTGCGTTTGAAAGTGTGTCTGGGTGAATTAAAGCATAAACATCAAATATATAAATATCATATATAAAAATATCAAAAATAAAAATGAATTAGATATAAAAGGCCTGTAAACGGCCTGACCTTGAAGTCTAGAAGGAAATCTAGAAGTTGGAGGAGGAAAAGAGGGAACAATGTGTGTGTGTGTGTGTGTGTGTGTGTGTGTGTGTGTGTGTGTGTGTGTGTGTGTGTGTGTGTGTGTGT
>JASCQY010000036.1:8408359-8410859 GCA_030264315.1 Sardinella tawilis
CACACACACACACACACACACACACACACACACACACACACACACACACACAAACACACACACGCACACACACACACTTACAAACACACATAGTCTCTCTCTTATATCCTCATCTCTCTTATTATGTGTTTTGCTCTCCCACTCTGCCTGTGTGTCTGACACTGGGCCCACCCCTATTTATCTGTGTTTCTCCCAAGGCAGTGACAGAGGGACCTCTGACAGGCACAGAGCACTAATGCTCTCACAGGACCACTTCTAGGTCGCTGCTGAACGAGACAAAGTAGTTTTTACTTCAGGGATCTGCAGGCAAGTACAGGCACACACACACGTCGCCCCATAATGCACATGTGTGTGACAAGCAGTGAGATAATAGGGGATTCTGGGAACATTACTGGCTTTTGTATTAGGGAGAACAGCTGCTTGCGAACACAGTTGCACACAAACAAAAACACAAATGGAGATGTAATGTGCACAATGCTGTGGATAAACTAAGGCACATTGTTTTGATGAAGGTGCAAAATATCGTGCAATGGTGTATTTCAATATAATCTTCTGTAAAGTGTCTTTAAAAAAACAAATTAACACACAAACAACAACAAATATATACTGTATATATAGTATATATACATACATACATATATATATATATATATATTTTTTTTTAATATTATAAACATAGTGTTAGCATCATATCACAGACTTTCACTATTATATTGTTTTACAGTAATATACTGTAGCCTAGTTCATTATAGATCTTATACAATACCACCCTGATATGAAAAGCTCTGAGTGTTCAAACTCAGTTAACTCCTGTTCCTTCAATTTAAGGCTGTAAAAAAAAGCACTTCTTATGGCAAGTGGCAAGTCCGTGGACACCAGAGGTTGTTCAGTCCTCCCTTCAGTGGCCTACTCCCTGTGAAAGTATTTTTTAACTGTAGTTTTTGGTACATAGCCTACACTGGCCTCATTTCCTGAGCAAACCCACCCTTGCGGGGCCCATGTTGGTCTTTCTCTGGTAGTGTTGGCTACTACTGTAGGTGAGGGCTGGGGCCAGTGCTGTGGGGCCAGTACTTTGCCCATGAACAAACTGTCACAGGCCCTGCCTGCACTGGGCCCTCACATCTGCCGAAATTGGGCCGGAAAGGAGCCAGTGCAGGCCCGCTTGCTGGGTTTGTTTTTAGACTCGAGCTCAACATGACAAAACGTTGCAAAATGTTCTGTATGTCACTCAGCCATAGGGAGGAAATGTAGTAAAATGTTTCAAAACTTTGCCCAGTTCTCAGAACCATGGTTGAGCTGAAAGAATGTGAGGGAATCTTATCTGAATGTTAGAGTTGTGTAGAATTACCGTAATCCCTATTTTTCATTGCAAAAATGCTCCGTGTTTTGCAGGACAGGAGGAGGGAGCCCATTTCAATTGTTTTGAGAGACTGTCGCGGTTTGGAAAAATACCAAGAGTCTCCAAAAGAGGGCGACAGAATCTGTGTTATGCGAGACCACCAAACTGTATCCAGTTCTTCCTCAAGTATGAGAGCTTTCCTCGATGGTGTCGAGGTCGCGATAGAGTTGACCAACTCATTAGAGAAATTACAAACCTGAAAAAAATTGACAAATTGATCCGGAGAACTAGGGGGAAATAGGGGAATTCATTAATTATTTAGGGGATAGCCATATTAATGAAACTATTGTATCCTTTATTGATAAAGAAAGTGGACCTATTTTAAAAGAAAGGTGTCTATATTTGAAAGTGAGAAAACTGTTTTTTTGTTTTTTTTTGTAGGCTAGAACCCAAGAAGCTTTCTGGCTAAGTGTAAAACACTTAAAACTTGCACAGCGAGAAAGGGAGCAGACAGAAAGAGGGGGTTTACGAAAGGTCATTTTTATTTAATCTAGATGAATTCTACTTTTTTTTCTCCCGTTGTGCATAACACACTGCGCGCATTAATCTTGCCCTTTATCTGAACCGGGGAGAATTGAAAAGGGCTTATCCTGCGCGCTGGCCGCGGGGCGATGCGCGTGGGCCCTGTATTCCACGTGCTGGCCCCAGTGTGAACACCGAAACCATTTCAGTCCCCCGTGACCAACCGGTGTAACCTGCCACAAAAGGAAATGAGAAAAGAGAGGGAGAGAAGGGAAGAGAGGGGAAGAAGGAACGGGGCAATGGAGTAAAATGAAGAGTTCAATTGGGGAGCGATGGAAATAAATAGGAGCCATCGATGATAAGACACACGCAATTTCCTCATCTATTTAACATTCATTGAATTGAATAATCCGCCCTTATTATCGTAAATAGTCTGCATATTTACCTTGAATATGCTAATTTATGTTTGCTTCAAGCGGTTGCGGACTTAATTTTTCATCAGTATATGCATATCTCTCACCAGACCTCATATATACATATAGGCTAAGCTATAGCCTAAGATAGAGAAAATAGACAGAAAGAGAGAGAGAGAGAGTGTGTGAGAGAGAGACTATCCTTTGTCTTTTACTGCTTATTGTT
>JASCQY010000036.1:8415859-8419311 GCA_030264315.1 Sardinella tawilis
GGCTGGGGAGAGCGGCGGTCCCCAGGCTGGTAAACCGACACCGCGCATAAAGCCCAGAAAGGCAGCAAACAGACCGACAGGCGACCAGCTGCGCCGTACATTTGCGCACCATGGAAACACCCCACGATTGTGGCACGGTCCACTCAGCGAAGACATAATCTCATATGCTGTTTAGACAAGAAACGCACAGACACACACACACACACACTCAGACACAGACTGACACACACATACACACATACATATAGACATGGAGAGGGAGAGAGAGAGAGGGGAAGTCTGAACTGAATCTAAACCTAGACCAAGTCAAAATATTTGGGCATTGGTTAAGTCCTAGACAAACTATTTACACCAAAAGAAGAGCTCTCTGCATATAAACTTGGACTACTACTTCCCTTTACACAGTCAATAAGAAAGAGAAAGCAGTGAGACAGAAAAAAGAGATAGAGAGAGAGAGAGAGATAGAAAAAAAAGAAAGTTCAGAGGAGGGAGGGTTAGACTGAATGACAGATTGGACATAAATCACAGCTGTATGTGATTGAGTGTGTGTGATCATATCAAGAGGGTGTGTGTGTGTGTGTGTAATCAAATGGGAATGTGAGCAAGTGTGTGTGTATGTGTGTGAGTCTTTGTGTAGTATTTCATTACATTGTGCTCGTCAAGCACTGATCCCTGATTAAGGATCTAATAACCCAGTTTAGACTCTAAGTGGTCTATTTGCACTCTGGTGCTTGGAACGGAATTCAACATATGCATGAGTGTGTGTGTGTGTGTGTCTTGGCCTTCATGCTTGATTTATTAATGTCAGCCACCAGTACATGTTTTTCTCTGTGTTTACTGGGTGTCCACATACAGTGTGTGTAGGCTATGTGACATTTTGCGGTCATTATGAATGTGCAGTGTACACAAATGAGAAGTATATTGTGACTGACATGCAGCATACAGTATACACACACACACACACACACACACACACACACACACGGACATACACAAGCGCGCACGCACACACACACACACACACACACACACACACAATGACATGCTTATCCAATGTGTGACACTGGCCTTGGCCACTGAAGCAAGAATTCACTAAAGAGCAGTGATGGACAGCACAGCCCTAAGAATAGCACATGATAATTAGGCCTGGATTATG
Organism: Sardinella tawilis; assembly: GCA_030264315.1. Lineage (NCBI taxonomy): Eukaryota > Metazoa > Chordata > Actinopteri > Clupeiformes > Clupeidae > Sardinella > Sardinella tawilis. Next base: position 8,417,016 of record JASCQY010000036.1, read on the forward strand.
AGGATCAAGATCATTCTCTTTCTCTACTACCCCCCCCCCCCCCTCTCTCTCTCTCTGCCTGTCTGACTCTCTCTGTCTCTGTTGCATATCTTAATAATAAACCTTTAAAATGCATAATTGCATATCTTCATAATAAACCTTTAAAATGTGAATGTTTGAAGTGCTACATTCTTCTTGCTTACTGGGTCTGGCTTTGTGTCGAGTGGATTCTTATAAATGTTCTTATAAATTCCAGCAATGACATGAGGATGACTGCCTGCAGTGAGCTTAAAACGACAGCAGGGGGAGCTCACATCAACCTTTCAAATGGAAGCCCATGTCCCACAGGCACTGATGAATGGTCAGTTTGATGGTATAGGCCTTGTCATTTATTGCTCTCACAAATAGTGTCATGGGCATGCATGAATCTGTATGACCGTAATACAATCACCCATATGCAGTGTTCTCACAGCCGTGTTGGTGCATTAGGCTACATGTTTATGACCTTATTATATACATATAGCCTACAACTTAATTATCAGTATAAAAACTGAAGTGTTTAATCAGTGAAGAACATGTTTGTAAAGATAGATGGATTGTGAGAAGAGAAAGAGTGAAATATAGATCAGAGTCCTTCATGTGGTATTGCATGTGAGAACTTGAAGGTGTCAGCATTATAGCAATAGCTCCAGCTTCATTAGAAAGATGGGGGAGGGGTGTTTGTGTGGATGTGTGTAGGGGGGGAGGGGTGAGGGGTGGATGTGTTGCGGGAAAAAACTCTCTTTCTTCCTTCAGTATAATACACGCGTACATACAGCCTACACAGAAAAGCATAAAATTAACGCTTATTTCTCTTTGTCTGTTTGACTGTCTGCCTCTCTCATCAAGAAACTTTTTACACCCCTCTGTGTTTACTGGCTACTCTGCTCAGCTGAGAGCAGCAGAGGACACAAGTTCAGTGTCTGATGAAGGAACATCTTAGAAGTGCTTTAAGCAATATAAGTTGGGGTTTTGGCTGCATTATGTAAACTCTTTTGAAGCTGTAAAATGCACTGCTGATGAACAGTGCAAACAAACAGTGCAAGCAAAAGTTTATAGATTGCTGTTTCCACTCAGCAGCAAAAAATCTATTCAAAGAGAGAACAAGAAGTTTTGCATGGACACAAGAACGTGTTAATCTTTATTGTGTATTTAAGACAATCTAGTTGAACTATATGCTAAACCTTCTCATCGTTATGCATCTCTGACTAAACATTCTCGTCTTTATGCATGCCATCTCTACACATGGTATCTGGGAGTAACTCCTCCCTAGAATCTCTAGTTTGTTCACATATCATGACACAGAAGGCTGAAGTCTATAGCCGCTTTCAGACATACACCAGTTTAATGGTATCTGAAATACTTGCTGCATGACTGAATGAAGGTAGATATTTCTCACCTGGACATGATAATGCGGCAGCCTCTAGTATTATACGTGAGTAGGTAACCATTGCTACTAGGTGTGAGAGAAGCGTGTTGATTTCAGGGTAAAGTGAGGGGTCAAGTGGATGAATTGCTGAACTTCACTCACCCTCCCCCACTCTCACTTAGTACTCAGTAGGCCTACCCTGTAGTTGGGGGTTAGTACTAGAGTTTGAGGGTCATGTCTGAATGATCAGTGTATGTTATACCAGTTATAAACATCTGGTATCACCTGGAGATCATGTCTGAAAACAGCGTTGTGCTAAAGCTCCAAAAGATCCCGCAGTATCGCCAAGGCTTAAAAACTTCAATATACTGCATTACACCTCAGAATTAAGGCAAAATCGGCAGGGTGAGATAGCTGCCCTAATCCATGTCCACAGCATCTAACTCATATCCATAAGAGCAACCCAACCATCTAGCAGATATTCTGTGAAGAAACCAAAACCTTTTACTCATTTTGGCAGATTAGAATTTATAATATATGAGTGTCAACGCATTCAAAATTCTAGAGCCATCTGCTAATATGTTCTCCTAATAAACTGTCTCTGATAAGCCTCTCTGGTCCAATCGTCTGTTAGATGGGGTAATACCTCCTATCCTCCGGGGGAGCCCTATAGCAGCTGCCAGGGAAAATGAACTGTGCAATCTGTGCTGCTTGAAGTCACCAATCTTGACAGCAAAGCTCTCAAACATCTGGTGGTCATCAGCACTCCAGGGACCTAAACGAACCCATGAGAGAAAAATGAAGAAATTCTGTTGTCAGGTGCTGTGATCATATACAGCTCTCTCTCTCTCTCTCTCTCTCTCTCTCTCTCTCTCTCTCTCTCTCTCTCTCTCTCTCTCTCTCTCTCTC
>JASCQY010000036.1:8478380-8492942 GCA_030264315.1 Sardinella tawilis
GTGTGTGTGTGTGTGTGTGTGTGTGTGTGTGTGTGTGTGTGTGTGTGTGTGAGAGAGAGAGAGAGAGAGAGAATGTGAAATTGATAAGGGCATTAGATTAGTGTCCAGTTCAGAAGTAATCATTTTTGTAGGCTATATAATTATCAAACCGCTATAGAGAGTAAATTTGTGTAAATGTATGTGTATGTGTGTGTGTGTACTTGTGTGTGGGCATACATTTGTTTATGTGTGTGCGCATGCTCGCATATGTTTGTGTGTGGTTTGTGAAAAGAAAAATAACTAACAAGGATTTGTGTAAAACACACACACACACACACACACACACACACACACATATATTCTGAGTCACTCAAAGATATTCTGAATTGCAGCAACTTCTGCCCCCTTATAAAGTCACACACTTTTCCTCACTCTGATTTTTCTTCTGTCTGTCACTCTTCTCTCTCCTTCTGTAATTAAGAGTTCATGCAGTCTGTAATGAATACTAATGGAGGAGCGAACCATCTGTGCAAAAACAGAATTAAAATCTACCATGCTGAGAGAGACAGAGAGAGAGAAAGAGAGAGAGAGCGAGAGAGAGGGAGGGAAGTAAGAAGGGAGGTAGTGCGGAACTTATAAGGGAAAAAATGTGTGTGCGTGTGTGTGTGTGTGCGTGTGTGTGCTTTTGTGTGTCTGATGTTTATCATGTGTGAAAACTTCATATTTCCTACACATAAATAGTCCATAATCTCCTTCAAGTGTACTGTAAAACAAATAAAATAGTTAATCCTCTATGCTTGTTTACCTGTTATGTTTTAAGAACTTGTAACTTATTGCTTAGGAACACAGTGTGGGGGAGGACTATATAATTACAGTGGCCATCAAGACTGCTGAGCTGTTTAGTAACTAAATTCTCCATAAACAGGTGATTAAAGAGCGGCATTTCCAGTCCAATCCATGTCCTGACCTCACCCAGCAGCCAATCACTTCGGCCCCTTGTGTTAAGTTCAGGCTTGAGATGGCACTGAAATCACAGTGAATCAGATAAGAGATAAAAGTTAGATTAATGTGATATGCTACTTATACACGCAAGCTGTCAAAAAATACAAATAATCTCTTAATATCTATCAAAACGAATGTCTGCTAATTATACCTTTTCATTATTTTTTTTACTGTCATCAGACGTGCTAAGCACAACCATGTGGATACATATTTGACCAGGGAGCACTTTTCCATTCATTTGGTGACTGTTGTGTGTGTATATTAGTAGAACTCAAGCCTTTTAAATGCGTACAAGTGTTGCTTATATAGTGAGGGGAGAAGAAATCAGGCTTGGTGTGAGAATCCGCACCTTAGCAACGCTGTCATCACCTTGTGCCATTTGGACTAATTAAAATCACACACATGCACAAGCCATCTCCTTTTAGATCACAATGTGTAAAATATGAGAAATAAATCATACAAGAATAAAAAAAGATGATGATGGAAGCTATGCAGCTATGACAACTAAAAAGTTGATGAATAAATAAATAGGTCTGACTGTGATATATACAATATATAGATAAATATGTAACATTAAATAAAGTAAACCGTAGAATATTTGGTCTCTGTGCAGTTTCCTAGGTTATCATAAAGGTCTAAATATTCTTATAGGGAGGATCAAGACTCTCATCTAAATCTCTCATGCAATCATTTCTGTTGGCCAAGTTATTGGCAGCGTTGTTGCCTAGTTCACACAAAGTGCCAAATAAAAACCAGGGACTAAAAAAAGTGTTAATCATTAATCTGACGCTCTCTTGTGGGCTTATTTGGGACTGCAGTTATTCCCTCACTAGTGGCCATTTAAACCTTGAGCAATCCTACAGCCTGGTGGCGAAAAAGCTTTGCGCAAGGTAGCCTATAGGCCTAGGCTACAAATGAATTTCTTCTGAAATGTCACGTTGGTTTGTCAAGCGAAAACGGAGACAAAAAAAAACAACAAATGAAAAAGCAAATGCAAAATATGGGCTAGCCTACTTCTTTTAAATGAACAAAACAAATAGGCCTATCAAAGAGAGCCAGTAGTCTAACCTATATGAATTCAAGGCTTCAATAGTCAATACTGTCTCAGATGTTGATCATCTGAGTGTTGGACTGATTCAACCTACGTGCTAATGTGCACACACTGCGCATAATTAGCCTAATTTGATTTTTAGCTGTTTAACCCTGACTAAAAGATGACCAAAAGATGGCGCTAGAACATCATAACCCAAATGTTTCACTTTCACCCTCGCTGTCATAACTGTCACCCACTGCAGCCCAAGTCACTGCCACTGAGGCCTAAACTGTTTTTTATAAAATGCATTTGGTCGAATTATAATTTTGGCACATTACAAAGCAAGCTTATTCTCTGTTCGCTATACCGTAAAAGTGACCAGAATCTGTTTGACTAAACTAAACACAAGTAGGCGTAAAATCATGAATTCGGACACTTGGGGTACTGTAAATAGCCTAAATTAAATCAAATCGCTCATACATTAATTGATTAGGCAGCGCATCATTAATCGTCTAGGATGGCTTTGCTCATCATGTTTTTATTTCCATAGTGCTCCTGTTCCAAAATAAAACTTCTCCAATCCAAAATAACCAAAATAAAATCACTTATCCAATCCATGCATGCACGTCTCAAGTAATGCTCGAGAGAAATTACCTTAAATTGTTGCAACTTATGTTCACAGTGTATTTGAAACAGTCGGTGTCAGCAAACAGAGAAACCGGAGGCTTGCGAGAAACTCCTCGGGTCTTGGTGAAAAGAGGCAACTTTGACGCGCGTACTGCTTGACTGAGACTCGCACCTCCGTTCATTAATAAACTAATTGAGCGTTTTGTTTCGCATTAGGTTGTGTGTGCTCAGCTAATCTAACCTCCTAAAAACCTGAAGATTTTCACTCAACCTAGAGCTGGGAAAAGTAGCACTCGCATGCGCGCCGATACCACCTGCGTGCGAAATGAAGACCTGAACTGAATCACCTGTTAAGTTCTGCGTGCACACTCTTGCCCAGATTTTCGCTTCCTATCGCTCTTGACAGCTTTGCAATTACATCATTTAGGCCTAGCTCCCTGTAGGCCTGATATTGTGTCTGCGGTCGGATCTAAAACAATGTGGTTTTCATACAAAGCCCTGTGGCTTGAAATTCACTTTATGTCAACTTCCTCGACTATGTATACCTTCCTTGACTGTGTATACCTTATAAGATATAGCTTAGGCTAATATTTGAGGCCATTCAAACTTAACCGTTTCCACAGCTTTGCAGACGTAACAGCCTGAGCTGTCAATCTACTTCAATGTTTCAGACGTGGCTCTCACAACATACGATGACTGTAAAGTCTCTCTCTCTCTCTCTCTCTCTCTCTCTCTCTCTCTCTCTCTCTCTCTCTCCCCTCAAGGTCATTCTCCGACTTGCTTTCTGTTGGTTCAAGAGCTGCACGACTGCCCGCGGTGCCCATTGTCCTCCCGTCAAACCACTATGCTTGGAACTGGCACTTGCCTCGTGCGGCGTAGCCCGTTTTATTTCTGAATAGCGCGGCTAACAGGAACGACACCATTTCCTGTCACTGGAGAGGGGCTCATTGAAAGTCTTTGGGATGGTCTGCCATTTAGCACTCATTTAAAACTGGACCGTTGCTGGTGAATTCCTTGCTCCACGTCAGATGTCATTGTGCGCAGCGTATTAAACCACTGGCGCAGAGACAAAGGAAGGCATCCACTTCAAACGCTTGTGATGAAGGCTAATGACTATTAAATTGACTTGAGGAGGCTGGTCCTCAAATAAAATTCAAGAGTCCACTTTTGTACTGCCCTTTGCTTGAAAATAGTAAACACTGGTAGGCCTACAAACTTTTTATTTTTGTCTTAATTTACTTGATATGTTTTTACATTTTAATATAATTTTTTATCATATTCCTGTCTGACACAATTTTTAGTAGGCCTAAGATAATACATATTGTAGGCTAGTCTCATGAGATATACTGTGCATTTTTTTGGAAAAGCTTCTATGTGCATAAACGCTTACTTGTTTCGATTTGTCAGCATCAGATGACCACCATTTAAACTTACTTCAAATTTCAACTTCATTATTTTCCTGTGATGAGAATAAAAAGGGTGCAAGTCTCTCTCTCTCCTCTCTCTCTCTCTCTCTCTTTCTCTCTTTCTCACCCTCTCTCTGTCTGGTGTATTTTAAGTTGGAGACAGAGCCTTTTAGGTATGGTTGTGCCATCTGCCAGGGACCTGCTAAAGCCGGTTAGTGTGACATCTTGCTTTCAGCATGGCAAAGGTTAATTAGTATGGATTGGTAATCTCTCTGTAAGAACACAGAGGTTAGGATTGGAAACACTAACACAGTCATCACAGTGTTTCTCTCAGCTAATTCACGGTGCCAATCCAATAAAGAGGTATACCAGCATGACCAGTGGGTCGCTGTAGCACTGCAATCCTCCCTGAGCCCACTGTTTCCAAGTGGCAATATCAAAGCATGAGGTGAAGGTTTCTACTCTAGATGCCCTTTGCATTAGAGCACAGACAGCTGGTGTATTTTTGTTTGAGTGCACACCCTTGTGTATGTGTGTGTGTGTGTGTGTGTGTGTGTGTGTGTGAGAGAGAGAGAGAGAGAGAGAGAGAGAGAGATTTGGCAAAATATTATAAAGTATACAGTACAACTATAGTATACAGTATAGGAACTTCACTAGACTTGGGATGCTGTGAATAAAGCCTTCCATGATGCCTTGTCACTGGCATTAGATCTTTTTCTGTTTGTGTACATTTCCGCAAGAGCACAAGACATGTGGTGGTTGGGGATCACTGTGGACAGGATGGGGATTGTGGGGACGGGGTGGTGGGGTGAAGGAGAGCTAATTGGGACAGTGAGATTCCCTCACCCCTGCTGAGGTTCCCAAGACACCCCCCACCCCACACTCAGTCCTGCCACTGCTGAGAGATTACACCTGATCAGTCCAGGCTACTCAAACAGAGAGAGAGAGAGAGAGAGTCAGGGGAAGCTGATCTGTAAAAGAGAAAGAAACTCTTTCATTTCCTAATCCCTCTCTTTGAGCCTGTCTTGTTTTACCTCTTAGCTTCTTAAACAAATACAAAGTAGGAGAGACAGCATGACAGAGCAAGGGAGAGAGGGAGGCAGGGACAGTATGACTTGGGGAAAGAGAGAGAGAACGAGAGAGGAAAAGAGAAGTGTATGGAAAAAGAAATCAAATGATGAGAGAGACCTCTGTCTTTTGCGTCCCCTGCCTCGTCTCCTGTGGGAACACGATTAGTTTATCTCCTGTCTTTTGGTGTACATCTCTAACAGGCTTTCATTTCCATCGCCCTCTAATCCTGTAAACACCGGATGCATTAAAGTGATTCTCTACTTGCATTATTGGGACAGTTTGTCATTCCATTGCTTTTGTTAAAATGTTATATAGTCTCTTCTTAAGAAATATGTGATATTATGTGACAATAATTTCAAGGAGAAAAAAAAATCCTTCAACTAAAGTGAATTTAAAGTTATACTGGCCTGAGAATAGGCGCAAAAGCTGGTCTCAAACCTACTACAGTATAACTGATAAAGCTCAAGTACATTCTTAGGAGGCTATTTTATGATAGGCCTAATTGGGATTTGTACTGCATACTACAATACTACATTGTTGATTAAAGATGAGTCACAGGAAACAAACTAAACCCCAATCTTTACTTTTACTTTGGTTTTGGATGGCTGAAATGCCTGAACAAGTGCAACCGTCGGTCACAGAACAGGGTTTTTACGGCTCCCAAAGGCCCAGGCTTAATGAATATTTAACTATTGTTAAGGTCCAACTTGTACTAGCAAGTTCTGCACCTGCCCGGACCAGTACCCATGGGATTCCTGTGGTGCCACATACTGATGATCAACCCTTTGGCTACCTACACTTCCTGCTTGGGAATATTGATTGGATTTTCATGGGGTTTTAATGGAAGGAAATGCCTAGTCTGTATCCATTCAGTAGAGTTTGTATCTTTCTAGTGTTTGTAAAGATGGATAAGCAGTTTATGCTTGTTAACCTCCGTCACGGATGAGCTGGGCTCTGCTCACAAGCTTTCAGTTTGGATGTTCAGACCCCTGGAGACAACACAACCGTATCTAAATGACTCTGTCTCCAGCTTTTAAACCAACTCTCTCTCTCCCTCTCTCTCTCTCATGCACACATTCAATCTGTCTACGCCTCTCCTCTCATGCCATCTACTGCCATAATTCCAATCCCACCAAACCCGTAAATTAGCCCAATGACTGCACATAGGAATGATTACCTTAACAAATGAAAGTATGTCCAAGACAGAGACGAATAATGTGACTATTTCTGTGGGGTTTGCCGTATGCATATAGCTACTAATTTAATATTGCAGCTGATGGATTTTTAACATCTGACATTGGACATTAAGTGTATAGCAAATCAGTAGAAATGTTAAACTGATTCTTTGGTTACTCATTAATATACACACTTCAAAGTTTCCAACTCTATAATCCCCCCAATTTAAGCATAAATGGGCTGACAATCAGACACAGTTTCATGGCATGTTGTATACTCAGTAGGCTATACACCTAGTGACAATAAGTGTTTTTTGTAGTTGTTTTGGCTTTTGTTGTTGAAAATTTAACTTTGCAGACAGAGGTAAATCTTTTTTTTTCATATAATAGGTAATGACTGTCCTCTTTGCCCATTATCTATCCCTTTGACATAGTGGCCACAACATCTTACTGGATTTCTTCCATTTCGGAAAGAATTTAAAGCTCACAGTTTATTCTGATTTCATCCTCAAGTCACAGAAACACTGGTTAGAGTTAAGACCATGACACATAACTGTTTTCAAAAATAAAGTATATTTTGCAATGTCAAATACACATTCTCGTAACAAAATGGAAATCTTCATATAAAAACATTGTAAAAGTAGACATTTAAATATAAATCTATATCTATTAATTAAATACAAATAGATAGCTGTACAAATAGATAGCTTAGGTCTTTCCATGGGACCAGTCAAGTTATTTACAAATAAGTTCTTAGGCTTGTTTTTAGACAATGGGGTCATGTCTAGCAGTCGCTGATTGAGCCCTCAATGTCGATGTCCGATTCGTTGCTGAAATCATCGTCCCCCTCGTCCTCACGTCCTTGGGAACCGGGGCTCTTTGGTGGAGCAAGTCCAAGCTTGGCCAGTTTAGCTTGTTGCTGCTCCAAACTCTGCTTGCGCCATTTAATGCGGCGATTCTGGAACCAAACCTTCACCTGATGAAGAAATAAAGGCATGGATTAGATACATGAGAAAGCCGGTGAAATGGGATGTGTTTGTAGACCTATAATGTGGTGTAAATTATGGAGAGCATAATATATGGTGGTGGGGTGGCTTACCTGAGCTTCAGTAAGCTGTAGAGACGTAGCCAACAGGAAGCGCTCGGACCCGACCATGTACTGCTGCCTGGCGAACTCCTTTTCCAGCCGAGACAGCTGCTCATTCGTGAAGCTAGTGCGCATACGCTTGGACTTGCCCGCCTTATGTTTGAACATGTGCACGCCTGCTTTCGTCATGGCCGCTTCTGTGGAACAAGATTGAAGAAACGTTAGAAACGAATTCTGCTAAGCTAATCTTTCATCGAACAGTAGCATTTTATGGGGAACACGGTTGAGATTGTCATAACATGGCTATTTACCTTGTGCATAAAGAGGCCCGCGATAGGCGGTTTGGTAGCCGTAGGGAGGGCAATAGTAGACAGGGTATCCAGGCTGAGTTTGAACCATGCTCGGGCTGTAGACGTAGTGCGGCAAAGACGAGTGCATCTGTCCATGAACCGGGTAGACGGAGCCCACTGCAGAAGAATACTTCACGGTCTCTGTGACACCGGCCTTTTCCCTTGCGACGGTGTCTGGCTTGGAAAGCAGTGCATCGATGGTGAAGGATTTTCCAGTGCTCGGTTTCGTTGGCGATACACTGCAATGAGTGCTTCCATAGTCTGTATGAAGTGATGCCCCAGGGCGCAAAGAGTATCCGCAAACGGATCCAAGAGGCCTGGCAGAAAGTTGCATGTTTGTCGAATGAAAGTGAGTCCAAAAAGTAAAGAAAAAGAAAGTTGTCGTAGGTCCTTGTGCGGACGGAGCTTGGTAGATGTTGGTCGCTCTGAGGTCAGAGGGATGAGTGGTGCTTCTGTGGTCAGGCCGAGCAGCTTTTATGCTCGCCTGTGCGTAGAGGTGTGAACAGGCCCCCACCGCGCCTTTGTCTTTCAAAGTAGCAGATGAGAGAAACCAGCGACGCTACAAGGTATCCAATTAACTGATGGAGTTGTAACAGGCTGGGATTGTCAAACATCCTAATAGCCCTTTCCATGACAAGAACCAAGAGGAAGCTCGGTTGCCGAGCGGGGGTTCGGGGGTTTGGGGGCAGGGGGCCGGGATTTACCACAAATTCCTGCGTGGATCTACTCCCGAGCTGTAATCATGACCGCTGAGAAAGCATTGATGCCTGCAAATCATCTTATTTCTAGATTCAGAAATCAAAGGCCGCCGCTAGATGCGCGCCACAGCGGAACAAATAGCTTTCTCTAACACAAGCAGAGACAGAACAGAAAGAAGCACTGCCCTTAAATCACAGTAGGGGCACTGCCGATGAGATAAAGACGTCTCAATTTCAGAGCAGAGTTTGGAGTCATCTGAAGTTATTGGCCTTATCATGCCATAAACCCACTCAAAAATAAGTTAGTTGCTCATTTTTCATAGACGTGGAACTGTCAAATGCCAAGCTGCCAGCAAATTGGTGATGCATTTGCAACATATTTAGCTTAGTGCAAAAATAATTAGAGACTATTTGTGTTGCTTTATTTCTTGAATTTCATGCAGCAATCTGCTGCATCCTGTAGGCTACCATTAAAATAAACATACTGATCACTGGTCTCCTCCCTCGTGAGAGAGAAAGCGGTGCAAATGACACTCTTTTCCGAGGTGTGTATGAGGTGTGTGTTTTTGCAGTTCGGGTGTTGAGGCCGTAAATTGGAGTGGAGAAATAGTGCACCTGGGCGTTATAGTTCTCGCTTGGGGTGTATGGGGACTAATCGGGATGTTGAGATGATTAACTAGTTGATGTGTAATTCCCTCGAATTGATAGTCATAAATGAGCGAGTCAGTTTATAGCATTTAATACAAATGATCTCAAACCCCGTTGTCGCTCTCCTGATAGTCATCTCTCTTTTGATGCAATGTCAGACATTAGCTGCTTTCAAATTTAATGCAAGAGTTAGGCTATTCATTCATGATGTAAAACTGCGTTTCAGGCGATTTGGCACGTTTTACTATTCGTACTGATTATATTGAACATTATATCAAAGAAGTCTACCCTAATTGACAAAGATGGTCAAAGCTGAGCGTGTTCACCAGCTGGTGACTGCGGTTCTCTGATGCTTGCTGCTCCTATTTGTTTTGTATAGCAGGAAATCTGTTATGTAAAGAGCGCACCATATTATTAACTGTCAGTAACAGACTTGAAACGCTTGAGGTGCAACGCGGAGCTCTTTGAAAAGAGCGATTCTCTCCACTCTGCAAAACGTCTCTGTCTTTCATGCTAGGGGATTATTGCCAGCTCTGCAAACTTTCCACGCTCATTGCCGGGACTGTGGTAGCTCACGCATACGCTGCTAAAACGCGTTCAAACATATGAAGACAGCGTTTCCCTTTGACCTCATCCTTTCTAATTACGCTCCCACTATCTGACACTAGAGCGTCTAATGAAGAGGACAAACAGTGCGCAGGCACGGCCTTGAGCGCGCCCCCGAGCCGACCACCCACACCACACTTCGTGTTTGCTGGCGTGTTTTTCACAACTGGAACCACGCCGTGAGAGGACGTCTTTACATATTACCGCATCTGTCCTGTCCCTCCCCGTTTCCCCTCTGCATCTGTCTCCAAGGGAGATGTTTACTTACTAGTCAAGGCCATGATAGAGCTAAGAGCATAGCTGACTTTTCTGTCCTGTCCTGCCCTGCCCTGTCCTCCTCTGTGCAGTCTGGAATTTAAAAAGTCCACCATTTTTAAAGAAACCTTTAGGTGATATCACAAACATACACAATACTAAATCCTACAGACCCTTTCCAGTCAGTATTGTTATTAGGCTATGAAGGCCACCACTGTCATTCATATCACTGACTGAGCTGAGATATCTAACAATACATTTCGTTTTAAATTCCAATCATTTTGTTTAACTTTTTTAGATTTTACAATTTTAACAAGAAAAAAAGGGTTTATTGGAGTGCAGTTCAAAGTCAAGGCCTGTGGGGGTTTGTATATTGGAGCCAGACGGGGAATACACTAAGAGGCTCGTTGACCTGATGGCCCTTTTCATAGTCATACAGGAGAACAGTAGCTGCTTCACCCCTCCCAACAGCACCTGAAACTAACCACAGCACACAAACCCCCCCCCCCCCCCGACACACACACACACACACACACACACAGACACACACACTTTTTAAACAGTGAATTCTTTTAATTCCATTGCCTGTTAAAGTTTTTGTTTGTTTCAAAGCGCTTTATAACATTTTATGTTCAAAGTAGTAACCTTTGTAAAGCAGTAACCAGCAAATTTTTGGTCTGGTTATCAAGTTGGAAAACAGATCACAGCACACTGTACATCATGCTAGATAAAAGTACACAGCCTGCATTATTCATATCATGATTTTTAAACTTTTTTGTGTCATCATGATGAGTTCCTCCACTTTAACATGCTTTACATGTTTGTCTTTTAAATTTCATCAGTCATACTTGTTTTTACACAGAAAACATTCTGACAAGTATGTTTACCATGTAAATACTTGTACTTTTTTATCTCTTTCGGGATAGTAGACTATTTATCTGTGTCTTACTGGTAGGATTTTATTACTTGGTATATCAAGTAATCAACTGCTTAAGTTATCAGGTATATGAGGTATTGGAGATAAGTAATTGTGCATTACTCATTATTCTTCTGATAATTGTAATCCACCAGGTAGATTATTGATCCCCGGTGTTAATTGTAGATGTTGGCTTCTTTATAATTTCCTTTTAAATAGGACTATCTGTACCTGGTAGCCCTTCTTGCCATTGGCAAGTCATTGAACAGAACAAAGGCTGGAGTACAATGAGATCATTATAATTATGAGGGCTCTCTTTCTCACCTGGGTTTCACATTCAATGCAAACACACACACTATACACTCACACCTTTTCACACATTTTACTCTAATGAGTTTATAAGCCATTGGGCATTATCCAGCAAAATGGGCCCCCTCGTTCCAAGTCTTTCATTCTATGGTTGTCGTCGACATTCAGGTAGCAGGTAGCAACGACCATCCCTATTGAGGCCCTACTGGTGCTGTGACTATGAAAAGGTGTTTAGTGGAAGACCAGGTATTGCCAGGTATAGCCCGTCTGGCTTCAATACACACGCCTGCAAACAGATGACAGCCTGATACTGTCTGAGAGAAAAGGCATATATGAAAGGTGAAAGCTGACATTTTAATACGTAATGTGCTAACATCAGAGCATTAGCATCATTACATTCTAGTAGCCTATGCATTTACATTGCAGTTTGGAAGATACAGTGTACTGCACACTGTGTGTCTAATTTGGTGAGGTGTTTAGTCATGGGCATATTCTCTATTGCTGATGGCACCAAAGATACATACAGTAGCCAATAGAAGGAAACTAGTAAATCACTATAAGTCTGGGGTGGCCAAATGTTTCTATTGGTGGGCCACATACTGATACATCTAAACTGCCAAGGGGCCAATGTAAAATAAAGAGGACCAGTTTTTGACCAATTTCTAATGAAAGAGTGACTGCTTTAGATCTGAAAACCTGCAGGGTGTGTAATGCTACACTGTTTAATTGATGCTATTAACACACATGTCACACCAACACTGAAGCTATGATGTGCGATGGAGATATAGGCATAGGCCTGTTAGATTAATATAGCAACAGGTCACATTACATTTTATTTTTTTCACTTCGTGGCGGGTCGCATGAAACAGAGCAGAGGGCTCTGCATTTGGTTCCCGGGCCTTAGTCTGCCCAATGCCCACCCCTGCTATAAGTCATGTGATCAGATAGTGACAGTGTACACTCGACGTAACTTGTTGGATGCAACAGACTCAGCAGAAATTCTACTATTATTAGCTAAATGTTAAGTTAGTTATTTAAACAGTTCATGTGTACAAATAAACTTCACCTGCATGTGAAGATAATAGAAATCAGTCAGTTCACCAAGCTTAGTAGAAAGTGAAGGAATGCATGGTCAGTGTGGCTATAGGCTGGACCTGGGTTATGTAACACAATGTCTACATCGATTACAGTGATGGACTGGAAACATTTTCCAAACAAAAGTGAGTGTGTCCGGTTTAAACCAGATGACGGGAGAGTGAAGATCATCAGACTTCACTGAATCCTGAATCAGGATGTTTCTTGGACCAAAGCCTGTCATTGTGTACATACAGTATATATGACATATACTATGCATGTGATAATGACACAACACACCTGGAATAACACTTGATTGAAACTCACTTAGATTACATGAAAGCAGTCTTGTGTACTGGCCTGACCATACGTAGATATGGGAAGTGTTTTTTATTTTTATTTTTTTCCTAAAGATTGGAATCCAATACGAGAATAGTCCAAATAGTTTTTGTATTGAGTCTTGTCATGTAAGCAGTCTTGTGCACTGAACACAAATATTTACCTTCTATAGATGGAAAGTCTTTTTTTCCGCTAAAAATTAGACTCCAGAACCACAATATTCAAAGGAGTTTTTGTATAGAGAGTGTCTTCATATATGAAGTTTTGTCACTGACAACAAAAGGAAGGCTATTCCAAATTTAAAATATGGCCTTACAAAACTATTCCCTATTAGTGTCCCTCTGAAATAGTTTGCAGTACAGCTTTCTTGTGGTGTGGCTACAGTATGGCCTGTGTTACTGGTGACCCATTGACTCCCTAACGATTGCTCATCAAGGCAGGGCAAGAGGATGTCTATATGCAAGGATGGAGAAATGCTCTAAAGGGATTTATAAGGCTTGATTGGGGCCACTTTAAATGAACAGTCCATGCATTCAACCGATCAGCTCCGTGTAGATAAACTGAATAATACCACCCTGTGTGAGTATGTTTATTTGTCATGTGTATACTTATGACCAAGGACACATGTAAGTGAGAGTGCTGTGAAGCCAAAAAGCTTGTTTGTTCAGCGACAATGAAAACACACAGCAATTGATGGAAGAGATACTTATTAGGC
Organism: Sardinella tawilis; assembly: GCA_030264315.1. NCBI lineage: Eukaryota > Metazoa > Chordata > Actinopteri > Clupeiformes > Clupeidae > Sardinella > Sardinella tawilis. The sequence goes on from JASCQY010000036.1 coordinate 8,491,671, forward strand.
CTACTGTTAAATGATACGCCTGTCTCCTAGCATTCCTAATCTGTAGGAGTGAACATGGAGGTTTCATGGTTTGTTTTGTAACCTTTACAGAGTACTGATTCCTGATTGGTGAAAACAAATAAACATGTTGGCTTAGTGGTGAATGTTGGGATTTTTTGTTATTACCTGCTATTTTGTGGTTTATTGGTCTCTGTCCTACAGAAACACACATACACACACACACACACACACAGGCCCTAGCAGCAACCCCATCCACCAAGGCCATTCTGTGAGAGTGTGTATTAGGTCCGTCTGGTGACCCAACGACTTCTCTTTGGCCGATGCTGAGGTGTACTTAGTGTCTGCATATCTAATGACTGTCATTAATCATGAGGAGTTCCTCACTTATATGCGTACACACACACAAAGAGAGAGAGAGAGAGAGAGAGAGAGAGAGAGATCTTCCCATCTATCTATCTATCTATCTATCTATTTATCTATCTCACAAACACAGAGAGAGAGAGAGAGAGAGAGAGAGAGATCTTCCCATCTATCTATCTATCTATCTATCTATCTATCTATCTATCTATCTATTTATGAGAGAGAGAGAAATTGAGAGAAGAGAGCGTTCATCTGCAAATGCAAAGCCGTTCACACACAGTCCACTCCTATGTGTGACTAAGGCTCCATTACCCAGTGGCTCTTTTGTGTGGCTCCACACTGGCCATCAGCCCTCCTGGCAGCACATGCAGATGAGACTCCATCAGCTCATCCTGCCTCTCAGCAGCTATAGGGCTATTGGTACAAGGTGGACACTTCCTTGGCATCAGATTATTCTCTAATGCTGCTCAGAGCTGTTTGTAAACACACTCACAGACCATAATAATCACAGTTATCTACAACCCTATGAAAATAAGAAGTTGTCCAAATCTGTAATCAGAAACACTGAAATGTATGCTACATGACATTTGATTTCTTTCATGATTTAGATACTGTGATGGTATTCAATTAACACAAATATATTTTGTCACATTTTTTTCCTCAGCATTGAACGGTAGAGAGAATCATTTAGTTAAATATGTATAAATAATCATCCAATTTTTAGGGGTGACAATTGTTTTTGTACCCCTTTTCACTAAAGGAAAAGTGTGTCAACACTCAGTTCTGTCCATGAAAGCGAATGTCAGAATATCAAGGTTAGTTGTAAACCCAATAAACCAATGATGGAATGTGTGAGAGAGCGAAGATGCATCTTCAAGTGCTTTCTCTCAGGTGGTCCTTTGCCAGGGTGGG
>JASCQY010000036.1:8495857-8506531 GCA_030264315.1 Sardinella tawilis
GAGAAACGCAATTTCGATTCCTTTGTATGTCTAGTACATGTGAAAGAATTGACAAATAAAACTGACTTGACTTGAGCATATCACAAAACCAGCACTTTTGGCAAAGGAGCCTACTGTAACATGTGAGCACCAATAGCATCAAACCCGTTTTAGGCAGGGCAGGCTACTCTTTGTGTCGAAGTGTAAGTGGGCCACCCCAGAGGATGGAGTCTAGTTGGTAACCATGGCATTGGGGTGGCTACAGAGAAGCAGCGGGAGGTTTGATGTCACCACTCCTGTGGGGGTTGTGGAGTCTGGGTTGAGACTCTGGATAGCTGTGCTTACCGCTGCTGTTATGTGTAGAACAATACCAGGGGCATTTTATAAATAGGCCTATGTGCATCTCCCTGCCTCCCAGCTGAGGAAGCTAGGTCTAAAGCCTGATGAGTTTAGACGTGCACACGCACGCACACACAAACACACACACACACACACTTTCAAACATGTGCACATAGTCACATTAAAACAATTAGACTATAGACTCTGCTATAGTCTGCTAAAATTAGATCGTGCAATTATTAGGTAGCCTAGAGTTCCTGTCTGTTGACATAACTGTGCTGCTGAATCTACTAGTCAAGTAATGGCATAGCCTGTCAACCCTTCCAAAAAATAAAAATAAAAAATGGAATTTACGTGCTGGTATGATTACTGAGTCTGAGAAAAGGCATAACCAAGTGTCTCTGGCATAACTGGCTCTACTTTTCTTCCAGTGGCATCTTTTCGAATAGGCTACTGACGTCTAGTAATTAGGCCTAAATGTGAAATTGCAGGTTTGTCGTCCTAAAAATATAAAAATAAATGGAGACAATTAGAGAAATGATTCACAAACTTGAGTTTTAAGTAGTTAATTCACTTTTTTGGATGCAGCAAGCCATTTTTTTTTATTCCAGTGTCCTTTGAATGGTACGTTCCAGAGCCATAGAGAGAAATCATTGGCTAGGTTGTATTCGTGGGCGTCTCCGAGCCACGGCTTGAAATCTTCCGCGGGAAAAGTTGCCAACAAGTTTTGCTTCGATTTCCTCTCTCCGCCCCCATCTATCGTTTCATTGGATGGCGTTGTATCACATTTCGCCATCAAATCATTGATTGGATAGGTATCCTGTATGTCACATTTACGCCCACCCTTTCCACGCCTCGAAAATTGAGCAGAGATACAAAGGAAACGCAGCTGATTGGATATAGCACATGTAACAGGCTCTCTGATTGGTTGGGTGGCTTACCGCTCGTGGCCCCCTCATTTTGAACATAAATAAAGGATACAATCTTGCTTCATTTTATCTTAGTGGTGTCTAAGGGGTCAGGGAGAGTGCATACATAGCAGCTCTCTGAGAAGATAGGCGGATGAAAATGTATTTCTAGAACATTTTATTTTTTTTTACAGTCCGAACTTTGAGGACACTCGTCATGCTTGCTTCTGTAACTTTTTCCTCAGCAATCGAATCCTAAGGAAGAATTCGACCTTTTCCGCAGTGCAATTCCTGCAGTGTGCTTGCTAACACCAGCTAACTAGCTCATCTATGACATCGAAGATTCATAGAGGATTGGATTCCCACCACTGAAACATTTTCTTGAAACTTTTGTGCTCTCAGTACGCAGCACACCGTTTTAAAACTATTCAAAATGGAATTGCCTCAAAACGCCGAATTCAGTCCTGTCAACTTTCACCAGGGCAGCAGGCCCGACAGGAACCCCAGGCTTTCCAAACTCTCTCTGCCGGAGCTGAATGGGAAGGCTTCCCCCTGCATAAAGAATCTTTTCGCTTCACCAACTGTTCTGTCTCCTGTGACTAATCTAGCTTTAAACATGAACAATCTTGCAGTTCTCGGGAGGTAACTGTCGACAAAATATTTGTGTTTATGTTTGTTTAAAATGTATTACTAAATGTTAGCTAGTAATAGTGCTTGTTAGCATGTGGATGTCTGACCCTTCTTTTACTTGCTGTGGGCTTATCAGGTTAGCCAACTTGTCTAACTATCTCTTCTTGCTAGTTTAATGGATTATAAGGATACCCCGGCAAAATAGTCAATCAATGTACTCGTACTTTGCCTTGTTAAACGATAATTGTCTGATCTTTCGCATTATCAATGTAACATTATCGTTAACCAACATTAGCGCTATCATTCCGTTATATGCCAGTTTCCAAGTTGTATCCTCGGTTGCGAGGTTGGTTAACTGGGTCGCTTGACATTGATGGTTAAATTCTGATATGAAATTGGTACGTTACTACATATTTCTGTGATGTTTTTTCTACGTTGGTATCTCCACGTCAATTCTTTGTCATTTGTGTTCTTCTAGTCAATGTGAAACCCCCAAACGTAAGAAGAATGTCCCGCTTTTAAAGATCCCATCCTATGCCTCTGACGCCTCCTCAGATGCCGGTGAGTAACTTCATTGCAGCTTGTGTGGTTTTGTAAATGAAATTTTACACTCTTCTGCTTTCTTCTTCACGCCATACAGATCATATATATCTCTTTAAACTGCACATGTCCTGAGTGTTTAGATCCTTGCTGAATATGACTGAAGTGATCTCTTGACCTGTTCATGGTAGTGCTGCTCAGCAGATTAAATGAGTAGTACTCATACTAGTATTTCTGGAGTTTCATTCTTTCCATTCTTTGTTCTTCTCTTTAGGTCTCGGAATGGATTCTCCTGGGCCAATAGACTCAGTGGATGTTGACCAAACGTAAGTTCTTATTGTACGTGTGTGTGTGTGAGCGTGTGCATATCTGCATGCAGTCCAAATGCAGACAAACGGTCAGTAGATCATATAACGTTAGAGATTATATCAATAATCCTCAAGCCAAGCCAGCCCGGAGCAACAGTCTGATTAAAGATCATCATCCAAATGAGCCAATCTACCTCACTTTCCTCTGGGGGGCTTTAGGATGTTCTGATGAGTTAGGGGGAGGGTGAGGAGGGTGGGGTGTCTCATCCTTGGTTGCACATAACAGAACATAATCTAATTCACAGTGTGTAGGATTACGGGTGTGTGGTGCGTGGGGGGTTTGGTCTAAAGGGCTTAGGCCCCATAGGCAACTGTTGCCTCCTCAGATAGATGGAGGAGGACATATGCCATAGTGTATGGTGTGGTGGTGTCTGGGTGGAGGGAGTGCTTCACCTCACTGCTTGTCCAGCTGTTTCTTTGCGCGTGTCCCGCTGCACTTATTCATAGGGAAGGGAGGGAAGGGCGCATGGCCTGGCACGCTTTCCATGGGCTCTGAGGGTGTATTGTTTGCTGTGTGTGTGTGTGTGTGGACTGAGAGGGAGAGAATGACCGCCTGTATACCCACCCCCCCAGTTCCCTCTCCCCATTTGTCCCATTTCCTTCTGAATGAGACACACTCCTATCCTCCTCCCCTTTCAATCTCATTCACTCGCTCAGGCCCCCCCAACCCCCAGCATACATTTTCCCCTCCGCTCCGTGGCGGCGGCAACAAAGGATGCTGACCGTGGGGGTTAGCGTTGCATGGGCATATGGTGGATTAGCTGAAGCGCGCACACACACTCTATCCTCTGTCTTAAGAAGAGACACACACACACACACACACACACACACGGTCATCCCCTCTGAAGTAGCTGTTTAGCATACAGGTGGGCATTGCTGAAGTTTCCAGCAACCCTCTCTCTCTCTAATTTAGTAATCTAGGAACTCAATGCCTTTGTGCTTTTAATGGAATTTAATGAGTTAACGGTCTCCCCGTAAAGTTCTTTCTTTAATGGAATCTGCTCTTTCTTCTCTGGTTTTAGGTTTGAAAGTGCCATCCAACGAATGGGAGAAGGCAGCAATGAGTGAGTAGTTTTATCACTATTGATTTTAGTCGGTGGTTATTAGTGGCAAGCGTACCGCTATAAGACTGATCCATGGGGAATAGCCTGAAGCGTTATCTATCGTCATTGTTCCACTGGGAGTTTTTTCTGTGAAATGGTTCCTGGCGAAGTAATTAATTTGTTGGCTCTTCTCTCTCACTGCTCTTGCAGGAAGGTGCCTATTAGAAGAATCCATTCCCTTCCGGTAAGTTAATGAGATTGCCATCGCTGTTGGTAGACAATGGACAGCCGGTTTCTTTATTGCATACACACATTACATTTTATGAGCCTTGTTGTTCCTGTTTAGAGATTTCACTTTACAACATGTCTGGAGTTCTTACAACCTCAATGTTGCCTCTCTAGAATCGGTTGATGGGATTGAGTCCCACTTTTAAGAAAAAGGATTGCGACTCCCAGCGCTTCGGCATCTTCGGTCAAACTCACTCAGACGCCAACAAGGAAAATGTACAGGTGTGTGCTTGTATGCATTTTGGTTTGACTAGTGAAAGTCGGTTGGCATATTGGGATTTCCTGTTTCTAATAATAGTTTTCCCTCTCTCGTCTCTCTGTAGCAACCTGATGGCTCCGTGTTTAAGAAGCCGTCGCTGCCCTTGTCACGCTCTCGTCTCCGCTCCAGCCCCAACAAAGACGCTTTTGCTCAGCGACCCAACTCTGCTCCTGCACTTATGGTACGACCTGCTCAGTAACGCACAGCAGTCACTTTCGATCAGTTTGGAATCGTTCTTGCTCATTCGGTCTGACCACATTGAAACTAAACTTTGTGCATCTGCCCAATCCAGCTCTCCCCTCCCTCCACCAACCACTTTGCCTCACTCGATGACAGCAGCCCCCTCTTCCTGCGGCGGTCCTCGCTCACCAGCAGTCTCCATGACGACGACGATGACGACGGCTTCCTCGACGTCCTGGATGACATGGAGGTGTGTGTGTGTGTGTGTGTGTGTGTGTGTGTGTGTGTGTGTGTTTGCAAATGCTGTTGAGAGAATGCAACCAAATGTTTCTGTGTCGTAGACGAGTGCTATACCCACCATTATCATCAGTTGAGTTTCTTTTTCCGCTTTCCCTTTCCAGAATGAGTCGGATGTCCCAGCAGGCATGGCCAGCCTCCTTACGGCTCCCCTGGTGAACACCAGACAGCCCACAGAGGACCTTGGCCTGGTAGGTTGCCCTCACAGTGGATCATCTGCCGCGCTACACTGTGTCGCACATGAGCACATCATTGGTAAATGCTTGACTCCTGGCTCACCCTCTCCCCCTGTCCCACCCCCAGCCTCTGATCCGGTGTCGGCCCCGGGGCCTCTTCCGCTCGCCTTCCATGCCCAACCCCCAGGCCCGCTCCCAGCTCAAGAGGCAGGAGCGCGTGGACGACAACACGCCAATCAGGGTGAAGAGGAGGCGCAGTCTGGCCGGCACGCACTTCTCCGACGAAGTGGAACAGGACAAGCGGCAAGAGACGGTATGAGCGGCCTCGCCTGTGTCTTTGCGCACCCCGTTCGCTCACGCAGTCAGTGGTCATTGCTGTCTGAATGATCAGAAGCCCAGTGGGGTTTTCAGTGTTTTGCATGGGCACCGTTCGACATTCTGCCTTAGTACACTGTGTGGTGTTTATATTGCAATGTTGTGCTGATCTTTTTCTAATTAGTCCTTATCAGCTCTAGATGAGGGTGTATTGCTGTTTATATACAGAACACACACACACTCACACACAGGCAGGCGCGCACACACACACACACACACGTGCCACCCCTCCCTCTGGACCTTGTGTTTCTAACTCTCGTTTTTCCCGCTCTGCAGGCATGTGCTCATGTTCAAAGGTCAAAGTCCTTCTGTCAGACGGAGATCGAGAAGCTGCTGGACAGCGACACCAACAACTTTGCGTTGCCCACTGTGGATGGGAAACACCAGGACCTGAAGTACATCACGCCTGACATGGTGAGAGGAGATCTCTATAAATAGCCTTGTTTTCTTTTCACAGCTCATTTGGCACTCATTTGGCGTTTCCTGTTTTCACGATGTCACTTCCTGTGACCTCATCCTGTCATTGTATGCTAATGATGTGTTGATTTGTGCACGTGTTTCAGATGGTGGCGGCCCTCAATGGGAAATTCGGCGATCTCGTGGAACGCGTTGTCGTCATCGACTGTCGGTACCCGTACGAGTTCGAAGGGGGTCACATCAAGGGTGCGTTAAATCTGCACCAGGAGGACCAGATCGAGGACTTCCTGCTGAAGACGCCCATCATCCCCTCGTGCCCCGGGAAGCGCGTGGCGATCGTGTTCCACTGCGAGTTCTCCTCGGAACGTGGGCCCCGCATGGCGCGCTTCGTGCGCAAGCGGGACAGAGACCTCAACGAGTACCCTCATCTCCACTACCCGGAGCTCTACATCCTCAAGGGGGGATACAAGGAGTTCTTTCCCCTTCACCAGGTGTGTGTGTGTGTGTGTAAACCTGAGCTTTGGCATGAGACAGATGTAACTACATTCCCTGTTGGCAGAATACTTGAGAAAGAAATTAAGTTTGTTTTATTAACATCAATTAATGTTGATTACTAGAACATGTCTCTAACTTTTTCGCGTCTGATTGGTTTGTGCAGTTGGAGTGTGAGCCCCAGTCCTACCGGCCCATGCACCACGAGGATTTCAGGGAGGACCTCAGAAAGTTCCGGCTAAAGAGTCGCACGTGGGCCGGCGAGCGCAGCAAACAAGAACTCTACAGCCGTCTGAAAAAGCTCTGAGCTCACACTCACTCACACCCTCATTCTTCCGCTCTTCAACCAGGTCACTGCCATTTTTAACAACAGTCTACTTCAGCACACACACTTGTGCGTCCTCACTCACTCACACACACACACACACGCATACATACTGTTCTCTACACACACACAGACATGTTTCGCCTCCTATTCAGAAATCGTTAAGCTCAGGTGTAAATTCTTCCCTTTTTTATGTTAAGCACTTATTGTAATGTTTGAATTCAGTTAAAGTGCTGTTCTATTTGGGTTTTTGTGTTTTGAAGTTTTTTTTTTTTTTTTTTTTTTTTCCTCCCTTTTTATTTGGCTGATGAAGGATTTGTCACTTCGACAGAGACGTCCTATTAATGGTCAATGATTGTGTTTTGTTTCTGCTCCCCACACTAAGGTCTTTGTAAAAGTTTTGGTAAGGATTCTTGCCAGTTTTTTGTAGTGGTGTGCACACATGCATCATGGAGATTTTGGTAGTGTGTAGGTTATTGCGATTATCGCTAGTATGTCTTAGGATTATTTATTCTGCAGGGCTCACTTCTCCCTGTCCTATTTATCATATATATAAATTATTCATGCTGATCTTTCTCCTCCAAGAAGGCCGACGTCATGTGTGCACACCCACAGATAGCCTGGAGATCCTTACAAGCAGCTGACCACTTCTCTCCTACCTGCAAACCCCCCCCCCTGCTTTGCACTGACTTGTGTTGTCAACATGGTATTGTACTAACCTCCCCATTACTGGAAAACTTGAATTTTTTAGGGGGACAGGGGGAGTGTGTGTGTGTGTCTTTGTTTTTGTTGAGTGACTTGACTGACAAGTATTCCAGAAAGGTGTAATTAGAATGCAGCCCGTATGTCATGTTTAAGATTTTTGTGTGTGTGTGTGTGTATGTGTGTGCGCGCCTGTGTGTTTGTTTTAGGTTTTCCCTTTTCTCCCTTGCTCCCCCTGGAAACTTCTGATATTCCAATGCGTGTGTTGTTGTGACGTTTTGTAATTACATTGTGAATATCACTGTACATTTTGGATGTGAATATGTACAGATGTGCATCTGTGTGGAGATCAGATGTGTATATCTCTAAAGTGTGTTTGAGCGTGTGTGTGTGTGTGTGTGTGTGTGTCTGGGCGTGTGTGGACTGTACTGCAGTAGATGGAGAGAATAAACATCTGGACTAAATTTGAAGCCTTGTTTTGTCCTCCTTTTCAGTTCTTAACTCACGGCAGTATTTTTCTGTTGGTTTTGCGCAGCCATATCAAAAACATTCCCAGGGAGGGAAACTCAAACCAATTTTAGAAACACACACTCACATGCAAACAGCCACTGGCAGTCAGTGCTTATTTTCACTCCCATTTTCAAATCCTCCCGCCAAGCTGGGGCCCCGGAGTCGTTTATGCACGTGCCCACACACACACTCACACACACAAACATTCCTGAACTGCTCCACAGGGGAGGGACTGGTTAATTCTCAACCACTCCCGTGACGTGCCCTAGCATGGTCTGTGAAAAGTCTATTTGTGTGGGAGAGTGTGTGTAAAAACGTGAATGCGTGTGAACTGCTCTTGTCCTTGTTTTTGTGACTTGAGTATGAATGTTTTATTAGGCCTCTGTGGGTGAATGAGTTTGAGTATGAATGTTTTTATGCATGAGGAAAGTTAAGAGTGGGAATGTGATTTGATTCACAATTTTCCATCTCCACCCCCCCCCCCCCCCCCAAATAAGACTAACTCCTCAGCAGAAAAAGTAAGGCTACAAAGCCTTCAGGAATATAGCTGGGAGGAACGACCAATAGAAACACACAGAACCACGTGCATTCCACACGTGAATACTTTTGAGGGAAGCCGTCTGGCCTCATGCCAAGTTTCAAATCCTGCTGCAAGGGGACTGAGCGTGTGAGTGTGTGTGTGTGTGTGTGTGTTTGCGAAACAGAAGGAGGGAAGGAGGGAGAAAAAAAGAGAGGGAATTGAGAAACACTTGCTTAGGCTTGGCGTTGTCTAACAGCAGTGTCTTCAGCTGCCATAGACTCCTGCTGTGGTGTGTGTGTGTGTGTGTGTGTGTGTGTGTGTGAGTGTGTTGTTAAAAAGTGTCCCTATAGGCTTGCCGGGGAGAAGTTTTCCTCATCCAGACTGCCTAAATGCCTGTGGCCCATGCAGCTCACACACAGACTCCATTGAGGGCTCTGGAGTATAAACAGGCTGCATGAGAATGTTGGGCTTCACAGATCCCAGTAATGCAGCTTTGTTGCACTGCCCTTTGTGTGTGTGTGGCTGCCCCTCTGTGCGGAGTTTGCATTGTCAGAGCTCTCCTCTGTTCAAACTCACGGGCTGAAGCCTTATTGGCTGGCAGGGAGCGCTCATCGCTATGACGATACCACATCCTGTTTTGTCTTTCAGCTGCTGGAAACATGACAAGAAAAGATACACACATGCGCGCGCACACACACACACACACACACACACACACATACATACTGTAGACCCTCTGCACCAGTGCCATGTGCCTTATTGAATTGCCTAATTAGAAATCAATCCATGTCTGAATTTGCTCAATTACAGCTGTAATGAGATAAGTGGGTCTTGAAGTGGATTCGATTTAGCCTGAAAAACAACATCTCAGATGTGTATTCAGCCCATTTCACTCAAAGGAAAGAACTTATGATTTTTTGTCTTTTTCTCCATCCCACCCTCTCTCTCTCTCTCTCTCTCCCTCTCTCTCGCTCGCTCACTCAACCATTTGTTAATGTAAGCTATCAGTGATGAACCTTTCCCACTGTGCAGAAATGCTTCATGGCACACCAGTTGGTCTTTGCATGCATGCATCTAGACTGTAATTTGTGAGTGTGTGAGCCTGCTGGGTCTGAAAACTGAAGTGTGTGTGTGTGTGTGTGTGTGGATAGGGTTAATGGGGCCCACTGCCCTGCTGTGTTAAACAAGCATGACCAGCAGCTGTTAAATAACAGCTGCCCCTTTGTATGAGTGAGTGCTTGTGTGCTTGAGTCCATCCTTCTCTCTGTATCTCTGCAAGACCCATGCAGAATAATTCCCCTTCAAAAAAAAAAAAAAAAAACTCCTGAAAACTCAAGCCATCCAACAAACCACACAGCATGTAGACTATACTGGTTGTCCTTGGTATAATCACTATACGGTAGTCATTAAACCTTTACAAGGCCACCCAGGAATCCAAATGAGAATGGGCCACCAGTGTCTGTGTGTGTGTGTGTGTGTGTGTGTGTGTGTGTGTGTGTGTGTGTGTGTGTGAGTGTGTGTGTGTGCACAACGGTGTAAATGCGAAAAGCATGTTACTGTCAGATGAAGCAACAATGGCGTGATTGATTCTTACAAAGATTTGACAAAGAACAGACAGGATAACCGAGGATGAAAAAACAAAACAAAAACAAACAAACAAAAGAACAGGATGAGTTTGAGTTTGTGTGAGCCATCATACTGTAGCTGTGGTATAATTGACACTAATGAAGTGTGCGGTACATCCAGAACGCATCCGCTTTCTCATGGGCATGCCATGATGCTTGAATAAATCAAGAAAGTAAAGATCATAAGCGTGTACTGTACATAAGGGAGAGCTTGTCTAAATCAGATTAAGTCAGAGTTAACATATGCCAGTTCAATTCTACAGAAGCTGTCTGATTTGTTGTGAAGCCCTCTCTTGATACATCAGTCTGTTCTTTGACCTCAAATTACTTGTTTGGGTTCAATTAATCAATTAAGTTAAAAACAATGCTTAATTGAAAAATACCAAATGAATTGGGAAAGGTTTCAGTATGTGTGCAGGTTTCAGTATGTGTGCAGGCACTCTGACTCAAAGTCAGACTTACTCTTTCTTGTTTCTTTTCTTTTCTTCTCTTTTCTTTTTTTTTAAATTGTAGCTTTTCTCAGTAGGGGAAATGAGAGTGGGTTCTTCCTCTCTTTGGGTTAGCACACACCTCATCAACAGGAAGGGTGTGAGTCACGCACATGCACACACACACACACACACACACACACACACACACACACACACACACACACACACACAAACTCAAGGACATACGGTATGGATAGAGATGTGGAGGAG
>JASCQY010000036.1:8588077-8598253 GCA_030264315.1 Sardinella tawilis
TGTGTGTGTGTGTGTGTGTGTGTGTGTGTGTGTGTGTGTGTGTGTGTGTGTGTGTGTGTGTGTGTGTGTACACGAGAGGTGTTGATTTAGCTGCTTCCACTGCTCCCTACAGCCCACAGTGCCACATAAAGCCAAATGTTCTCCATCCAGTGTCTCGTAAGGGACCCCGACAGCTGTGGTCTGAAGGCATCAAAGCACATTCAGGCCAGGTCATGGGGAATGAACACACACACACACACACACACACACACACACACACACACACAGATACACACCGTATTTAATCATCCTTTCACATTGTTTTGTTTTTGTGTGTGGTGTGCTTGTGTGTGTGGGCACGTATTTGTGTACACATGCATATGTGTGTGTGTGTGTGTGTGTGTGTGTGTGTGTGTGTGTGTGTGTGTGTTTGTAATGCAGTTTGTTCTGTCTGTGCTCTGCCTGTTAATGAATGTCAATGTGGCACCTGCAGTTAAGCATTGCTGGCCAAGCCCTCACTCTACGCTCAGAGGAATTCTTCAGCCGTCACGGGAGGCTACATAGCCACATAGATTACTGGGACTGGCATTGCTCATCTGTCATTTTGTCTACCAAGCCAAGGACTTCTGCACTGAGATTGCTGCTTTGGGCTAGATTAACATTTAAACAGGCTTCTAGGAGAGGGAAAAAAGGAGTTGGGAAGAGATACCACTCTAATCGAAAAAAAAAGATAATAAAAAAATAAAAGATGAAATGTGTCTATAAATGTCTTTATGACATTATTTGATTAGATTCAAAGTCACATAGGGATCTGATAAAAGAAATATTGGCGGGGGTTTAGAATAAAATATTGCATTGAAGCCACACAGATGCATGGAAGCCTTTAAGTGAGTTAGTGAGATGAGGTGATGGCGCCAGGATGACCGGGTCGTGTCCATGCAGTTACATATTACAGTATATACAGCCTGGGTCCAGCAGACGTCTGCTCTGTCATCTCCTCAAGGCAAACTGCGTTATTGATAATGATTGATACTACATGATAAGCAGCTTTTGCTTTATCACCAGAGCATAAGATGTTGCCTAGTTTCTGTTTAACCAAGGAGTGGCCTAAATACTGAAGCCTATATAATTGCATTGCATTTTCAAATGTCTAATACTGCTCTGATATTGTTGTTGCTGCTGAGTATCTGCTGAATGTCAGGACATCTAGCATTTTTTTTTTGAAGTGCGGAGAAATATATAAAAATATCAAGCCATTTCAGACTGCTTCAAGAGGCTCTTTCCAGAGGGTTAATTGGCTGTTTATTTTTCATTTGTCACTGTGCCACTGAGCCAGTCACCATGACCAGTGCTGGTGGAGGCAGATTGCCGTGCCTCAGCAGAGCACTTTGTGATATCACACAAGTGTTCCATGGCTGAGCCGACAGCCCAGCATCACTTTGAGCCAAACTCGTGGCTTGAAAGCCGCGCTCATGGGTGTTGTCACTCCTACTTATCCCGCTATCATCCTAACAGGGCACGACTTTTTCCTGAGAACCACGACACAATCGGTCGATAGCGAACGGCGCCGCGTAAGCAGATGGTTTTACGTGTTGCCACGGGCACTGCCGGTGTTTAACTGGGAGGCATTGCATGCTGCCACCTTGTTGTTGCCAGCGAGATCATCACCTATGAGCTCTAGGGGGGCCTCTGAAAGTGACAAGGCTAAATGCAACGTCTTCCTTCCCTCCATCTTACACTGGGAGTGAACACTGGCATGTCTGCCTGCCAGCCACTGCTCATGGGGCCTGTTTGAGCTTTTGTTTTCACTTTTGTATTTATTTGCATCTTTATGTCTTTACAGTCTCAACTGTAAAGGGCTTTGGGTCAACTCTTGTTGTTTTTGAGCTATTTAAATTTTATTTTAAAGTGTTCTCGCCTTCTTTCCTGACTGCTTTCTCTCTCTCTATATCGCCCTCTTCAGGCTCCAGGTTCATCCTGCAGCAGGGCAATCAGCTGGACGCCTCGGACTGGCTGAACCCGGCCCAGGTGCTGATCTACTACCAGAACGAGAGCGGGCCCTGGATCAACGAGCTGTGCGGACGGCGCCTGCTTGACCCCTGCGAACACCAATGTGACCCAGAGACAGGTGCGGCGACACACCGATCAGTCCCCCAAAGACACACACGCATTGCCCTCACTCACATTAATGACACATACACACATACACACACACACACACACGAACGCTGGCACACATGCACGCACACACACACACACACACACACACACACACACACACACACACACACACACACACACACACACACACACACACATGTGACTCATTGGCTGGAAATGCTCTTTGACACTTCCCCTTATGTCACTCTTAGCATTGTGGGAAATTAGGTGTACACTTTCATCATGTGCCAGATGAAGCAGGTATTTCATGAGGATGATGAGTCGGCATTTATGTAATTAGCCTTGGAAAAAAAGAAGTGTGTGATATAAATATTCCCAAACCAGGTGTTCTCTGGAGGAATGTTGCTCTGTCAGCAGAGCTGCGCGCACCAAATGTTCTCCGTGGCCCCTTCCGACAACAAGAGAAGTCACTGTCTGCGGCGAGCCCTCATTGCGGTGTGCCTTTCATGAGACACACCGCCAGGCTGTTCGGAACAGGGACTTAGCCACCATCCAGACAGAGTTTAATTTGCAGCCATATCCCAGGGTGTCTCTCCTGAGCGTGCAGTCTGGAGTAATGAATGCTAAAGCGCTAAAGCGCTAAACTGCTAAGCTGTTTGCGTGCTGGGAGGAGGGCAAAGCAGGGCCTCGGAGGCCTCACAATGGACCTGTAGGGGCGTCCGTGTGAATTGCCATCTCACTGTTAGTTGCTAGACGGATGGCGGGCTGTGTATTCTGAGGAGCACTCAGGGAAGGGGCCTGGAGAGTTTGGACAGGTGTTTTGGAAATAGTGAAAAAAAAAAAAAAAAGTTCAGTTGGTACAAGAGACAGCACAGCACAACACAACAGAACACAACAGAATTGGTCCTACTTCAGCTGTTCATACAGTATACTGTACACATTCAGAAAAGTGCCTGGCCACATCTAATTTCTAATCAGTATACCCACAGACACTGCAAGTGGATTTGCTATTTAAACAGCACATTTTTTTTTTTTTTTAAATTCGATCAGTCACAAACAGACCCATTTGTCTTGTGTTTAATGTTGAAAATTAAAGTCTGTTCTGAGGTGGCAGTAATAAGGAATATGTGCTTTGCTATGGTTCCGAAATCGGAAGAAAAACCCACATATCATCAGAAATGCCTAATCAGTGTCATGACAACCCCTACAGTAAGGCAAAATGAAGCAGATTCCTCTAAGCACAGATATATTCAGTAAGCCCATAAGCAGCAAAGAAAGAAGGACCAAGCATACAGTATGTAACCTGTGTATCGCTGACAGTAAGTTGGTTGTGAGATCAATTCATGTCGACCTTTGCCATCTGCCTCAGCGGTAACGGTTAAGGCTCCAGCTCCCGTCGACCTGCAGAAGCGATCCGAGTCGCCCTATACCATTCATTAGTATGTCCCTGCCTGGGCTTGACTGAGGACGTGAGGTGCACTTCACAGATACCCTGCCTGTAATCAGCGGCAGGGATCCGTCTTCTCACCGAAATCATTTCTTGGAAAGTTCTCTCCTATTTGGATCCATAATTCAAAAGGATGATGTCCCTGACGACGAGGGCACTGAATCGCAACTAGGAGCACCAGGGCTGAGTACCGAACAACATGTAAAAGATGAGTCTGGGGTGCAGGCGCACTCCAGTAATTGCACTGTTCTCCCTCCATGCAAAGCAATGCAGTCCTAATGAAAGTCTGTGGGAAGATAGGGAGATGCCATGAAACTCGCAGACAGCTTCAATCAAACCCAGAGCAGATACTGATGAAAGCGGCGATGGGTTATGACAAAAACAGCAGCCCTCACCAACATGAAAAGAGCCTGTGAGTTTCATCCACAACGCGGCATGTGTGTGAGTGTGTGTGTGTCTGTGTGTGTATATGTGTGTGTCGGGCAGGGGAGGGGGTGGGGCAGTTCCCCAACCAGGGCAACTCTGCCCACTCGCCCTCCAGCCCAAAGCACATTTATTAAGACAGGAGCATACTGTGCTGGGTCTCAGGCTCTCACTGTTGCCTGATCCCTGCACTTTAGCTCCATTCATTTGAGTGAAAAACGGATCTACCGCAGGCTCTATCTGACGTCGTGTTGTGAGGGGAATTAGGTGTTCATTAATAAACAATGAGCCTTTCAGTCAGCGGCACGTTTTTTTTTTTCTTTTTTTTTTATTATCACATGGACTCAAAGTAGAGACACGAAGTGATTGAATAAGTTCAAACTATATTATCACAACAATAATAAAAAACAATTATTATTATTTAGTTTTGGCTTTCATTGACGATTTGTTTCACTTTCACATTCCTGAAGAGTGTGGTTACCCAGGTTACGGGCGTGAGCTGGTATTAAACAAATGTGTTTGTTCTTTGGCCCGAATGGTGCAATAGCTGGAGCCAGGAAGTGCCTACACAGCCGAAGAGCAGTGGCTAAATGCTATTGCATGTTTTGCTTTTCCACACGCACGTGTCCTTAATTAGCCACTAATTATATACTTGTCAAATAAACAGACTTGCTGTCTCCCTTGTGGCCAGTCCAACAAGGAAAATCTTTTCTTTGGCTCATTCTGCCAGACAGGAAATCTCTGTGTTGTATTTAACTTTCATGTATTCCACATTTTTACTGCCACAATTTATTTTGTATAATTTATCAAGAAGATCTTGGACACCTATTGATGTCTGAATCAATTATGCATGGGGTACAAATTAAGCAATTCACTTTAGGGTTTCTTATTCTTGCTTACAGTGTTGTCTGGCTATTGTACCCTATTTATGCTGGTGATTTCATCCGTTACTAGTCCTCCCTTACCTGCAGTATGTATTACACATTGCATTTGTCTTCATTGTAGAGGCCTGCATTGACCTCGTAAGTAAAACACTAAATCATGACTCGGTTCAAATATTAGGGTCTAGTATGCAACATTTCCTTGTAATTAATGGTGCTTAACCAAACTGCATAATGGAATGTTTATTTAATATGCAGATTATGTCAAACTAAATAGTAAATGATTGATACAGGGTGCACTAAATACTGTGCAGTTCTTCAGCTTTTTCCCCCCATCGGTTTTATGCAGTTTGCCTCTCACACTGAAATGGCAACACAGAGGCATAATTAGTGTAAGTACTACAAAAGTTAAATAAATGCCACGTCTGTGATGCAAACCTTTCAGTTAACTCTTTCAGACTGATGTCATTGCAAATAGAGAATTGAATTGAAATAAGACCTTTTTTTTATCATGGTTATGTACATGTATGTAGGCTACTGTACATGTAAAGGGGGTGGCTCATAACTTTAAACGTGCAACCTCCTATTCTCATTTCTACTACACAAATCATCTATACTTTCACTGATACATTCAAGTTCATTTGGTGATCTTGTGAACGCATTTGAGTGGGTGGCATAACAAATGTGGGGTAAACACGTAAACAATAATTAGTCAAAGATACATCAAAGTTAAAGGCTGTATGATTAACTGTTTTTTTATATAAGACAGAATGTAAACTAGTAACCTTCTTTATACAGTATGTGTATGTTAGACCTAGATTATACTTCACAAGAACACACAGACATACACACAGACACAGACACACACACACACACACACACACGCACACACACACACACACAGACACACCATATTGTATTTGTGTGGCCTGCCTCAGAGGGAATAAACCTCCAATGGAACAATATAATTAAGATGACAGCTGTGAGTAGCCACTTTACTGTGCTGTTACGCAGTGAGCATTGTTTTCACACCCACTTACTCTTATTGAATGACTCCCAACATGGAAGCTCAAAAGGCACATCACCAAAAAAATGGGTTATGTAAAACAGAGAATGCATACTTCAGTTATCCCTATTCACTTTTTGCAAACTATGCAAGGAGAGCAAATGTAATGCAATTGCTGAATGTAATCTTACCATTCCTATCTGGAAGACATTTCCTGTTCATTTAAGATGTACCCCTCTACTCCGAGCAGGGACAAAAGAAAGTGTCCTCCCATTCCCCTGCAGATTAGTTATACCTTCACTGGCACACAAAATAGATTAATTTAGTATTTTTTTTTCCAGAATTAAATTCTGGGATTATGGTATTAGATGGATGTAATGTCAGAATATTGGAAGTACAGTGATGGTGGGTGAGGGGGATGTGGGTGTGAGATTTCATTACGTTTGCTATAATGATTTACCCATTGGACTTGATGCAGGAAACTGTGCTCTGCCTTGCATTGTGGAGCTCTCTGCTCCCACCTCGGCCAATAACTCCTCATATTGGGACACCTTGGTGGCCATTATCCTTTACATAATGGTATTGATCTTTGCCTATGTGAGGCTCATGTTGCACATTATAGAACGCCATTGCAAAGATAATGCCCCCCCACACCCCTCTAGTATATAGTGCCCCCTACATCATATACACCCACATCTTCTTCTCTCCCCACCTCCTATACATATCTAAGGTGCTCTCTTCTCAAACCCTCATACACACAAACACACACACCGCACACACACACACACACACCACACACCGCACACACACACACACACACACACACACACACACACACACATGCTCCATCACGCTCTTTGGCCCTTAATAAGGGACAGCCAGAGAGACAGATTTTGCTTTGGGTCTCACCTGCTGTAATGCTGCTCAGTGTGGCTGGATGGCCCCATGCTGTATCCTCCAGCAGTGGAGAGGAGCGCCGACTGAAGATGATATTCATTCCGATTCAGCAAATGTGTTCAACTTTTGCAAAACAAAGTAAATCAAATGCAAATACAGTCCACAAATGGTGCGGCAAAAAAAAAATAAATAAATAAAAAAATAAAAATCCTTGAAACCACTGTTGTATATAGCAAAAAACATCCACATTTCCAAACAGCCAAATATTCATATCCATTTACTAAACTTAAATGTAATGTTGTTTGTGGAGCAGCACAGAAGCAAAAGACCAGGAGCGTAATAGCAGGCAGGCTGCAGCTGACACTGACACAGCGAAACGCATCTTTATTTCACTACAGATACGGGCAAATACAGCATGTTTTTCTGATAGTTGTTTGGGCCTCTATTTCTTTATTCGCATGCAATGCTGCTGCTCCAAGTGTAGGGAATTGTAAGTAATAATTCGTGAACTCTCTCCCTCTCTGTATGTGTGTGTGTGTGTGTGTGTGTGGGTGGGTGGGTGTGTGTGTGTACATGCTCTTGGGCTAAACTTCTATTCCTATCTCAAGTCAAGGTTCTCAGATCATTCTTTATTGGTCCCATTGAAAGAGGAGGTATAAAGTATTAATGCCTTGATTCAGATATACAGTACAGAGCGATGCCTCACAAAGGAAGAGTGGATAGAGTGATAGAGAGAGAGAGAGAGAGAGAGAGAGGCGGAATGTGTGTGCGTCTGCAAAATTTCTTTACAGTTGAGTTTGTGAGTGTGCGTTTGTGTGTGTCTGTCTGTGCTGTTTCCTCTCAATACTGTGATATAACATCGCAAACCCAGCACCCAGCAGCTGTGCCTTGATACACACACACTCACACACATGCACACACACACACACACATACAAACACACATGCACACACACACTTACACACACAAAGAAGCTCAGGAGGCCTACAAACTGAGGCTCTGCTAATTCCTATAGTGAAGTTGGATGGTAAACATTGCCAAAACAATGTGGCCCAAACCACTGAGGGAATCTTCCGGAGCAGTAACTTGCTGGGCCAATAAGCAGCCTGACAGCTCCTATCACCTCCATTAGCCAACAAAACACGTCAATTTGCCGCGCGCACTGGAGGGAGGATAAGTGTGTTTTCATTGTTTCATTCTCTGCCACCGAGGGGCTCGGCGGAACGGCATCGCGCTCACACACTCTCACTCGGGCGCTGGCTGTCGTTCTCCATATGGGCCGAGACAGCGTGACAGGCAGCACAAGCCGCGGTCAGCGCCAGCCTCTCCGTGCGTGGAAGTTAACATTTGCTAGCAGTTAGCGGGATTGTGCAAATGAGGGCTCTTTCACGGACGTGTAAGCACAGAGTGAAAGTTCAGGTGGAGATCAGGTGGGCCCTATAGCGTGTGGCTTAAAAGGATTATCGGGGGGTGAATCAACCCGTAGCCCTGTTGTCTGAGGCTGCCGAGACCCTAAGCCAATAGGTACAACGCAGACTGAGAGGGGCACATGAAAACGAAACGGACATGCCCTCATCAGTTCGCGCTGGCTGTCGTTTCGCTATCTGCTCTACCGTGCATGAAAATCTGTCCTATTCATACCTATCGACAGCACTTAGCGACATGAAACGACTGGGCTAAATGTTGATTCACTCCGGATAATCGCTTTAAGGTGATCAGACCCACTAAGATGAAAATTGGGCACATTTCCCTACATTGTACTTGGGAACTGGGGACGTTCCTGTATCTACATTTAGTATCATTAAATTAGGTAAAGTTTTAGCTTCAAAAATCAGCGACATACAGTAGACCGACAGTAGACCGTTGTATTTTACTGCCAAAAAACGGGGACTGTCTGCTCACCCTAGTGTAGCTGCAAGTTATAGCGCTGGTGTGAAAACATTTGTATAATTTCAGTGCAAGAGAGAAGGAGTAAGGTAGAGAGATGTGTATGTGTGTGTGTGTGTGTGTGATGAGTGTGGGGGGTTAGAGATGCTGTGATGCTGTTGTTGAGGCAGAGACCTCTGTTCTGTGATCTGCTTTGTAGGAGTTGATATTTAGACAGGGATCATCCCACACCATAATCAGTGAGTGATTTGGAGATGCAGAGATCTGCCTCAGATGAAGGTCTCAGGTCTGTGACTGTAGGATGGCTCATGTTGTCTTATCGCATGTGACAACAGCACGGCTGATCTGAGATCTGAGACCCGCTGTGTTTCCCAAGAATGCTTTGGTAAGCAGCCAGCGCAGCGCAAGATGCTCAGTGTCTGAAAGGAGCCTCACAGCCAGAGGGATGTGAGAACAGGAGCCAATCATGCTGGGGCAAACCAGTAATTAAGGGGGCGCAAACTTGCCTGTTGAAACTTAAAGACGGTTTCTTTTATCTCAATTCGCTGAAAAAAAATCCAAAATGTTATTTTCAGGTGTGGTAATTAAAGTGTTAACACCAGGGTAATTAACAGTTACAGGTTAAATCACAGTATACCACAGTGTGACAGTTTGTGTGCTGATACAAAATTGCACATTGGGACTTTGTGTGGGACTGTGTATTGCGTGAGGTACAGTGGAATATTCCGGATGGATTGGTTAAAGTGTCTGATGTAGCGCAGCCACTTCAGGCTATGGAGATTTCCGCAGTCATACCTACAATGTATTACTGCTTATAGCACGCACGCGCACACACACACACACACACACACACACACACATCCGGAAACAATCCTAAAGTTAGATTCTCTCCTTGAGCCCTTGGTCTTTCATAACACTGAGAAGTATGATGAGTGTCTTGGTAAGATGCCTGTGTGTGTGTGTGTGTGTGTGTGTGTGTGTGTGTGTGTGTGTGTGTGTACGCTAGTATATGTGGGAGAGAGCTTTGGGGGGACTTAGAGCTTTGGGCAGGCAGCATCAGAACTCAGTTACTTCCCAACATGAGCCACAGCAATTGATTCTCCTTGTAGAGAAAGAGAGAAAGGAGAGCATGCATGTGGTACAGGAAGAGAGAGAGAGAGAGAGAGAGAGAGAGAGAGATGTTATTATTCCCAAACAGATATTGTATCTGTTTGCATTGTTGTATGTCAGCTTTGGCAACACTACTTGAATGAGTCATGCTAATAAAGCTCCCCTTGGATTGAATTGAATTGAATTGAATTGAGAAGAAAAAGAGGAAGGAAAAAGTGATAAGAAAGAGATCATATATAATATATCTGTATATTGTCAATACACAGGTGTATGAGCATATAGGTGTGTTTGTGTGCTGATATTTATGAAAAAAAAAAATCTGAAGTTGTATTAGTCTGTATTAGTGGCTATGAACTCTGTGAGTGTGTGTGTGTGTGTGTGTGTGTGTGGTGCTGAATCTTGATGGGAGAGTTGTCCGCAGTTGG
>JASCQY010000036.1:8675564-8689182 GCA_030264315.1 Sardinella tawilis
TTTTTTTATTGAGAATTGGGAAATTCCTCCTGGAATTTTTTCAGCCAAATCTAAAATGGTCGAGTGGGAGCATTCAGACATTAGATATGAAATGACCCTTTAGCGAGGTCTGCATGCAATGTCGACATTAGGGAAGGGATCATAAAGGGTGCAACCAAGCCCTTGCAAACTTCAGATTTTGGCAGCAGGACATGCAACCCTCCCAACTTAAAGAGTGAAAGTGAGTCTGTGAGTCTGCAATGGCTGACATTGAGACTGGGCCAATGAGTGCTGTGAGTGAGTGAGTGAGTGAGTGTTCTGTTGTGTTTGAGCGGGTGAGGGAGTGTTTACTCTGTATCCATTCTCCTTTGGCCCTTTCCAGTGTATGCAATATCAGGCATGTGCAAGTACACTGTTTAAACACTAGCCGTCTAATCATTAGTAGACCCAAAAGGTAACAGTCAGACAGCATCTGACTCATGGCTTCTTTCAAAGGAAACAACAACTGGCCACATGGGCTTTGTTTTCTTCCCCCCCATCAGAGCCAGTCCGCTATTCTTTAGAAGCCCAATGGTGGCGTTAGCAGCCTGGCCACTTGTGAGAACTTCCTTCTCTCCCTGAAATCACTTTTGGTCATTAGTAACCTCTGAAATTGGGAAGTGTGCAATCGCCTAACAAGAAATTACAAGGAAACGGACTGGCTCTAAGGCCAGTCAGACTTATTCCCACAGATTAGTCACTCTTGTGTTGTATGGATCCATTCTTAGACATGCTCGCCTCCATACGCTTCAGCCTGTTGCTTGTCTCTCCAGGCATTCAGGGAAATATTCACTATGTATCCAATTC
The DNA here is from genome assembly GCA_030264315.1 of Sardinella tawilis. Taxonomy (NCBI): domain Eukaryota; kingdom Metazoa; phylum Chordata; class Actinopteri; order Clupeiformes; family Clupeidae; genus Sardinella; species Sardinella tawilis. Next base: position 8,676,390 of record JASCQY010000036.1, read on the forward strand.
ATTCAGCCCAGTTGACTGATTCAAATAAATCTACAGGCTACGGGAGACGGCGTGTTGTGCTCGGTTGTGTGGGGTCTTTGTCTTCTCCTTGCGTTCAAGATTTAAATGATTCACATACTATTTCTATATCTATTCCACTTCGCCCACTTAGATCAGTTCAGCAGAAAGATTTGTCATGCTCTAATACACAGACACACACACACACAATTACCACAACCAAGAATACAAATAAATAGGCAATGCTGCATTCCTAATTCTAGTGCAGACCTTCAGGACACACTGGCAGAGAAGCAGTAAATGCATTGCTCAAGGAACTAAGCACCCCCTCACACATGCATGCGCGCACACACACACACACACGCCATCTCTTTCCTCAAGCGCTGTCGTCTTATGAACAATCAGTTTGAAAACAATACAATGGGCTATATCCTGTGCGATAAATCTGTGCCACGGGCACTGCATACACAGGAGCAAGCACTGGCTGGAAAACAGACTGGAACGGCCACATGCCTCACCCACACTCTAGGATGTCCATCTCCAGGCTTCAGACTCAAAGCCACTGGGGCCACTCTCTCCTCCCTCAACACAAACTGCTCTCGCTGACTGGACTACTGGACCAAGTGTGTGTTGGCCTCTACAACAACATCTAGTTGAGGCTGAACTCATCAACCTCCACCCCCTTCCCCCAGCCCCTCACCAAAAAAAGATTAATAGCAACAAATCCCCCACTTCCTGGCGCACAACAAAAAAACAGGATGCAGGATGCCTATTCATACTCCTCATCCAAAAGCTTGTGTATTCAGACTCATGGGAGCAGAATACAGTAACCACCCGCCCCTGGCTCTTCCCTCTGGGCGGCACAGGCTACAGGGCCACCACAGCCCTGTGCCCCTCTCGACACACACGCCCTTAGACAACTCAAGCGCTCCCCTGTGCACCATGAACTCAGACAAGTCTCTGTGTGTGCGTGGTGTGTGAGACAAATGCTGGTGTGTGTGTGTAATCAAATAGCCTAGGCGTATATATACTAAATGTATATGTATGTATGTATGTGTGTGTGTGTGTGTGTGTGTGTGTGTGTGTACACACATCATGGCAACGGTCCATGCGTGCACGCCTAAGAATGTGCATGTTTATATACAGCACAGTATATGCGTGGGTGTGGGTGGCGGAGTCGGTCATGTTCACAGGCTGGTTTATCGGCTAACGTTTCCCAGTGGCAACAAATCACCCTGGACATGACCTGGCAGTGCTGACTGGTTGCTGCTGCTGCTGCTTATTATGATGATGTAAGCTACCCCGTTCCTGCCCCAGGGAAGAGGACCTCTCTACACAATGTGTGTGTGCGTATGCGTGTGTGTGTGTGTATGAACACTCTGCAAACAGCTCGCACCAGGTGCCCCAAGGACTCTGCTCCAGCCATTTTCAAACGGTTATCTGTGTGCAAACACACCATTACTGGCCAGTCAGATATTCATTAGTTGTATGTTAACAACGCTTCATTAGCAGTGTGCACAAACTGTCTCCCTGTTGTTCCTTTATGACCGAGTGCATATTATGCAAAGCAAGACCAGGCAGAGTGTGTGTGTGTGTGTGTGTGTGTGTGTGCGCGCATGTCCATGGGTGTAGTGCAGTGTTGCCACACACATTTGTCACATACTGTAGTTCTTCATTCCTGCATCCAAGCATGTTGCCATACTGTGACTGTTCACTGCATGCTTACTAGTAGTATAAGAGAGTAAATTCCTCTTTTTGCTCCTCAAAAATAAATAGTGCATAAATACATGTATGTTACGTGTGTGAAAGAGAGTGTGAGTGAGTGTGCGAGAGAGAAAAAAATAAGTACTGTAGTGAAAAAGACTGACAGGCACAGACTTCGACCATCATTGGTTCAGTATTCATACGCCTTGTCGCTTGGTGGAAGAAAATGTTTTGAAGTCTGGTGGCCAAGCTTTCAGACTACGATATCGCTTGCCCGATGAGTTCATGACTAGGATAGCTGGGGTTCTTACTGATTCTTTTTAGTATCAGATGAAATTGAAGTTGGTGGTCAAATTGTCTTTTACTTGAGTAACATGCTAGTGAGTGATGTGAACTACTGCTAAAGTAATTTTTTTGGGAGGGTAATTTTACTCAAGTGGGACTCGCAGGTACTCATGAACAACACTAATTAAGAGAGACCACAGATAAGCTCACTTCCTGTTTTGTTTACCTATGTGGCCTATTCTCAACCGCAACAGATTTAGGAGAGATATCAGAACAGCTTGCCCGTTTCAACATTTATTTTTTTCGCGACACAGAGACGCTTTCGTGTTTTGCAAAAAAGTGAAATATGGTCAAGGCAATCAGATATTAGCAATTATTATGAAAAATGTTGGCATCTGTGGTGCTGAGTTAGGGAATCAGAGCTGGTGTAGTGATAAAACATTTGGCCTGCAAGCAGGTCCAAGAATCAAAGCAAATCAACTTCTGCGGGGGAAAGGGCGTGGGAACAGCTAGCCGCTTTGGCTCCATGTTTTTCGACGCCGCTCGCTCCAAAGATAAAATAATAAGCAGAGGAGAGTTGGGCTGCGGCGAACCGTTTCAGCTCGACCCATGTTCTTCTCCGTGTAGCAGCTGCCATTGTGTGCGACCTGGCATATGGTGCCAGCCTTGCAGTGTGCCATTCCTGCCGCTATCCGCAATGGAGCCGTGCCAGACAACGGGACTGGGAATCGCAATCAGAATCCATGGACAACCTCCATACCATCTTCTTGAGTACCTGGCACTAGACACGGGAAACTAAAAATATGGGCTGCGCTGCTAGCACAGAACTTTATTTTCAGGTAGTTGTTGACTTTAAATAAGCATCTACCAAACAACTCAACTGTCAATGTGATGCAGAGAACGATTGGCTGAGAGCTGTGCAACTGGTTAGGCTAATTTCACCAAGAAGAACAGTAGATGTTTTGTAATTTTGTAATTTGCCGTCTGCATGATACCAGTGTCTATGAGTCTTCCTCTGCTCCATCCAAATCCAAACCTACCTGGCCACAAGAGCTGAGACTGCAGGCGCCCATGAGGAGGAAGGGCTAGACGCGTACATGAGGTTGGATTTCCTGTGAGGCAGGAAGTGGACAAATAGGACATGCGCTGGAGGGCTCCGAAGGTAAGGGTTATTAGCACGATAACGCTGGAGATTTAGATCGGCTGTAACGGTCCATGGGGCTGGGGGGGGGTATTGCAGGGGCTTTCCACTGACAGGGGTTGCTATGGACACACCTGATCTTATCAACACTTTGAAGCCCTGTCATGTAGGTTCTTGCACTGTTTTGGCTAAACAGTCATCAGGAAATAGTGTGCTTGACACTAAGCTCATCTGCTGTCCAATCAGGAGTCCACCTCCTGATACACATCTGTCTTTCTCAGCAGGAAATGCAGATATTTGATTGTGCAGTCTCCACCCTTTTGCAAACTTTGAGTGCGAACTCATATCATACTCATATCACATCATGCATTTTTATTTCAACTCAAATAAAATGCAGCTCCTGTTGTGTAGTCTTGAAGCACAAACGCTTTATTCACACAAGAAATCTGAAAGTTCTTGACCTGATGGAATTTTAGACTGCATAGCTGCAAAATGTAGCTTCTGTTGTGCAGTCCTGAGGCAAGAACTCTTTGTTCACATATGTGCAGCTACTAGATCAGAAAGTCTGTGACCTGTTGCTGTGTTTCCCACTCATAGCCTAGACTATGAAGCAAAAGAGATTTCACCCATATCTGACAAATAGCTTGAATCCTGATATTTCAACATCTTTCGATTTCATTCATTTTAATTCCTCCATCAGTACCAATTCAGGTCTATTGTGCTAGAGAAACAACGACATAAGCAGGACTGTATTGCACACATAGCCTACTGGTTTCCTGAGGAAAACATTGTTTTAGGATTTTAGACTGAATTTAGGAATGTCCGGCATTAATCAACCTATGCATATCCCTGTTGCTCAAGCTCAGCATGTGCTGTCAGTAGAAGATGAATATGAAAACCGGCAGCCAACACTAATCAAAGGGGCCATAAAAAAAAGTAACTGAGACGGAGTTGCCTTGCCCTGGTTTGTGTCACTAACAAATCAGGGCAAGGAAATTCAGTTTCAGTTTAAGTAGTGTTAAGCACTGTTTCCCTATTCCGTCCACATTGTGCCAAATGTTCTAGTTCCTATCTCTACCGACAGCACTCAGCAAGCTCGAACAGCAGTGATATGGGTTGATTAATGTTGGATGTTGTTGTTGTTGGATGTTGTTTATCTTTTACGGCTGTACAGGCGTAGAGTTCAAGTCCTCAGGGTCAGTGGGCTTGCATCAGGCAGACAACTTGAGTAGTGTGCCATCACTGAGCAGGAATAGGAATAGCTACCCCAGACACTGGGCTGCCATGACACACTTAACTTAATTCTAATAGAAGCCAATGACATTGTTATCATGGCATGCCCTCCCAAACGAATATGAAAGTCTCCATTGTGCGTACAGTACATTGAACAGTTACTAGTATGAATTTTTCCTGCTCTTCAGCCAAGTTTAATTTTAGCAACATGCTAGAAAATCCACGGCCATTTCATTTGCTGACAAATGACTTCTTCCATTCCATAACAAGAAAGTGTCTTCCTTCCTCTTCTCTCCCTCTCTCTCTCACACACACACACAAACACACTAAAGTCAGGCTGACAGAGCAACACTCAAAATTCCAAGTGTGTCTTGCTGTCTGGCCAATCACAGCCCATGACATGCACGTAAAGACCCAGATCCATAAAGAAGGGTTACATCATAGGCTACAAAAAGTGCAATTTAATTTATATAACCTACTCATGGTATTGTCAACTGCCCTTGTGAAATAAGAGATAAATTAAGAGTTGAGTGGATTTCTCAATAAATGCTCTGAAGCCCTGAGTGAAATTTCCACTTAATTCTATTCTGAACGATCATCTCTTGAGGCGCGACTCCACGCATGTCCCATTCGTTTCCTCGCTTGCCCTTTCCTTAATGTCAACAGAATTTCTGTCTTTTCCTTTATGTCAACAAACTAACATTAACGTTATAGTAACCTTAGACGTGAAGCGTAGAAAACTTGAGAGTAACGTTAGAGTGGACGTAACTACCAATCTAGCCTTCTGCCACTGACCAATGTCCAGCATGCTAACCAAAATAAAGATTAACAAACAAGAACGTTATCAGAAGTCTGAGCTGGCTCGTCTGCAACGGTGAGGAGACAAGGTGACGAGGCTAAGCAGCTAGCAGTCTCTTCCAGCAAACCTTTTTGCACAAAGACGCGGTGGCCCAGGCAATCCGCAATCAGACTGACCTGCTAGCAGGTTCAGCCACAATGCAAACAGAAATCACGTAGCCCATAGCAAGCCATGCACATGTGAGCAAGTAGCCTTTTCCTCCAGCGCTAGCCTAACGTTACCTGTCACACCGACTCTTTCTTGGTCTTACCTGAAGCGGCCGCCGCAGTGTTGGCATTGGTCCCCAACCCAGCCCGGGTCGCAAAGGCAGTTACCATTGGCGGCATTGCACTTTCCATTCAAGCAGGGCTTTTCGCATTCTTTTGCTTCGGCGAGAGACGGCAGTTGCACCAGGACTGCTAGGGCGGCAAACGAGAAGAGCGTCCGCGACAGTGATAAACAGCCCCTGGGCTGAGCTCGCTCCAGGCGACGGCCCCAGCAGGCCTCCCGAACCTCCCCAGCCATATTCGCGAAAATGGCTGCCGGTCCGTCGGTGGCGAGTCCGTTTGCCAGGGTATCGCTACCGGGCCTTCGTTCACGAGAAACGTGGATAACTGTGTATGAAACCCTGTAGTGTATTTATTTAAGCAGCAGTTATCGTTTCTATGTAGTAAAAATGTCCGCTTCTCTGCTTACATCTTAACTGGTCCCACCGCCAGCCGCAGCAGAGCGACGCATACTGACACCCGGAAATGACGTCCACTTCAGTTTACAGATTGATTCGGAAATGCGCAGAAATTGTAATCAAGTATCTTTCGCAAAGATAGTATTTATTGGCATTATCTGAATTACTGAGATGGAAATCGACTGAGCACTAGAAATATTATTCAAATTCAAACTGAAATGTCAGAACTGTTTTTTTATATAAACATATGGCCACAATATTATAAATCCACCAAATGGTTTAATGTATGAGTTGTGAGTAAATTCAATTAAATTAATGCTACCGGACACTTTTTTTCTGAATGAAAATCGCAAAATGCTCAACAATTATATTGAACGAAACCAAAATTTCTCACGGTCGTTTTCATGCCCCCCACCATAGTGAATGGTCTCCATAGATGTTCTCATACGGCTCTGGTTCTCATAGGTTAAGAACGCCCTCGCGTGTAAGCATTTGGTATTACGGGTGATAATAGATCGAACTGCAGGAAAATACTGTATAGGTAGAGCAACCAACCCAATGGTATAATGCTGCAATGGATCTACCAAATTGACCCTGGCCAGAACCTGGAGGAGAGGCCCCAGGGGCAAACATTTTTAACACCATCCGCCTACCACCTGCCAACTAAATATGAGAGATAGAAACATGACAGTGGAGCAATCGGAGTAACAAGGAATAGAAGACACAAGGAGGATGTATATGGAGTTTAAGCCAGATGTCCTCAGGGCCAAACAACAGCTCACAGCAGCCTTAGCTGCCCGCCTGAGCCCGAGGAGAGACACACACCACACCACAGAGGCAACGATACCAATACCAACAAACACTCTTTCACCAAGGCGAGAGACAGTAGTGTAGTGGAAGGGCATCTGAGAAGGAGGCAGCCCACACCAAGGGACGAAACATCTGATCATGCAATACAAAAAAGTATCATCTTAATATGAATAATCATCAGAGTAATTTTTGTGGGGATATCTATTTGTTCAAATTTTTACCCCTTTTCACCCCTAAAATTACTCATCTATAGACTTATAATGGGCATAAAGAGGGTGATGGCACAGAAGCAGCAACTTGTTGATCGGGTTGTGCACCCAGGTTGTGATCCTGAGACATTTCATAGATTTCATTTTTGTACAACAACCTTTTACAGCAGCCCATGTCTGTAAAACCCCCTTTGCCCCCTGGGTATTTTGGATGGGTGAAACATCTTGGGTGAAAAGTCCAGTTGCATAGCACGACCTGGATAAATGAATATCTTGTCATGTTTCCTGTCATTTGATATACCTTCATGTGGATGATTACTGCTTCACTGTACAAAAAGACACAGAGCAGGCTATGCTTCCTGAGAAGGCTGGGGTCCTTCAGGGTCCGCAGCATTAAGCTCTTGCTTATGTTCTACCAGTCTGTCATGGCCACTGTCTTTTTCTACGCTGTGGTATGTTGGGGAGGCAGCATTGGGAAAAGGGCTGCTGGTCGTCTGGACAGGCTGGCTCAGTCAGTTGTGGGACTGGAGCTCGAGGCACTGACATCTGTGGCAGACAGGAGGACCCAGAGCAGACTGCTCTCTATACTGGACAATGACAGACACCCACTGCACTGTACACTACTCTCTCAAGGCAGAGGAGCTTGTTTAGTAACAGGCTCCTCTCTGTCTCCTGCAACGCAGACAGGCTGCGGAGGTCATTTGTACCTACTGTAGGGCTATCCAGCTTTTCAGTGCCACACAGAAGGGAAGGTGTGATTTTGACTCCAGTGCCTAGGTCTATCCTGCACACTACTCCCACTCCATTATTCATCTTCCCTGTTTATACTGTAGTATAGGTCTGTCATGACCCTGACCAGGGGAAGGAAAGGTTGGGATATGACTTTTACTTTGGACTTGGACTTGAATAGCACATTGTTTTTTTTTTTGTTGCCCTGGCATTGTTGCTCCTTTGCACTAGAATTTCTTTGCACATTGTTGTTTACACTGCTCTGTCACAGTTCTGTGTCCACACTACTACCCTAATATGCTACTTAGCACAACTTACAGTATTCACTATAAAAGGGCATCATGCATCCACACTGTATCTCTCATATTGGGGTAGGATGTATAGTGTGTGAATGCTTTGGTAGTACAGGGAGGGATGTATCAATAGGGTTATATTATGTGGATGGTTAGGGTAGGGTAGGTTAGACTAGTATGTGACTAGTATGTGTGTTACAAGATAGTATAGATCAGTATGTGTATGGATGTGTACTGTATTGTATGTTTTTATTTGCAATGAAGTCTTGTCTCTGGGTCTGTACCTTAATGTGTGTGCTACTTGACATCTTGATTTCCTTCGGGATTAATAAAGTATCTCTATCTATCTATCTATCTATGATTAGCCTGATCTCAGATCAGTAAATGTGAGAAGCAGGCTAGTGCACTGGTTAGGGACATATTTAATGTAGCTTGATAAAAATAAATTCCTACTGTAGGTATTTATAGCACATGGTAAATCAGTTAAATACATTTTTCTCATTCCTATTTTCTCTACTGTTTGACAGCAAAGCTGTTCGCTTTCTCACCTGCTCGCTATCATTGTTTATTTACATGTCCTTTTGGTCAACAAGCACTGCTGCCTTCTCAGCTATATTTAAGCTCATTCACTATGAACACATCATATCCGACGTATGTGCAAAGCAGACTACTATAGCTTAGACTGCATTGGCAGGAAGAGTCAAAGGGAAAAAGACTTCACTGCAATTTCATCCTACTGGAGATGTGCAAGTGTAGTGTACTAGTGTACACAGTGTGATCAAACTGCAGAACTATGATCAAAATGTCTGCACTATGTGACCCATCTGTGGATGGCCAAGATACCAGTCTTAGCCAGCTAAGAATGTGTAGTCTAAGGGTGAGCTTTAAGACGTGACAATCTAAAACTGTGTTTGAGAATTAAGACAAAAAACAACACAACACAATGTTTTAGAAATGTCATAGAATGTTTTTATTAAATCCTGACTTATAAGAAGTCACAATATTTCAATGCGCTCCAGTGTCTGAAACACATTTATATATAATTTTTTTGTTTTAATATTTATAAACCACCAACCCAACAGGATTGATTTCTGCAATGAACATAAATAGAAACAAATAAACATATTTACATGGGAGAGAGAGAGAGAGAGAGAGAGAGAGAGAGAGAGAGAGAGAGAGAGAGAGAGAGATGAACGGGGCCCATGGGCACAATCGTGTGGTTTAAGAGGAGTTACCGGTATTGAAACTGAAGGACAGCACTTGTTATGGTTTGATATGGAAAGAGGACAGAGAAAAGAGCCAAAATGAGTTTACATCTTCATCTGCACCTTTCTGAATAAGGAACCCGTCTCTGCCAACAACAAGGCAAAACCAACCCGAACATTATGTGTTTGGAAACATATGATATTCAGTAAATGTAAATTCAGAGAGATCAGAAGAGTGGAAATATTACACAAAGGTTTTGAGACACTGATACACTGCGTTTTCTTTTTGTTTTTGAATATTCTAAGATACGCTGTTAGCTAGTGAGAGTGCGTGTGTGAGCACTTTGTCCAGTGAGTTCTACAGATGGTTCAAAGAGAGTGATTATTGATTACACTGTGGATGTCATAGCAGACTGGATAAAATGGCTCAAATTCAGAGCTGGTAATGTGCATGTAAACCTACACACACACACACACATACACCTTCTCTCTACAAATAGAGATGAAGTCATCAATGTGTTTTTTTTTGGGTAACACAGTTCATCCTGATTTCCAGGTGTACGTCCAAATAAAGCTCTCACTTCCTGTCATCAGAGCATCCAAACCTTTGATAGAAATCAGTTTCAGGAAAATAAGTTTTCCATAATATACAAAAAATTACAAGTTAGATCTCCTTCATGAAAGAACGCTTTAGAAAAAAGAGAAACTTACAGTAATTACTTTTGTAATTCACAATTTAAGGGCAGCTTCGATATTTGGTAGCTGATGTGATCTTCAGTCCTGATCCCAAATAATGCCACTGCAACATCACCGACACTCGCTCACACACACACACACACACACACACACACACACCAAGCCGCACAGCTACACTCACAAGTATACACATCCTCACATGTACACTCACACTCTCTCTATCACACACACACACACACACACACACACACACACACACACACACACACACACACACACCCCTTGAATACACTTGTCTGAAGGCATCAAAAGTCATCTCCCCACACCAGTGATAACGCCTACACTGCCTCCCAAGTTAAAAAACGAAACAAACATTAGCATACTGAGAAGTTCATGGCGTGGTTCATCTGCCAACACACTTCGTTTGGTAAGCGCCCAGCTCATACACATACATTACGCCTATCCCAAACCCCGACCAAGGTCAAAGGGTCAAAGGTCCTGGTCATGATGGATGGAAGAGTTTTTGACAAAAGTCTTTTTCAAGCTCTGTTCATACATTTTTAGGTTATGACTGTTCCAAGGCCATTCAAACCTCCAAACAAGGAGGCCGCATCTTCCATATTAAGCCGGTATTAGTGTGTTTGTGTGTGTCTGTGTGTGCGTGCGTGTGTGTGTGAACGTGCGTCTTTTGTCATCTTTACTTATTTACACTTGGAAACAGAAAAACAAAAAGGGTCCCGTGTCCATTTCAGCAATTTGCTGAATGCTGTTTCCATGAAGAGGAAAGCAGAAAAAAGCCAAAATCGGGTCAGACAGGCGTGAGACGACAGAGAGACACGGCCGACTCCCTCATGCAGGCAGAGAAACAGACTGATATCCCAGCTTCCCCCCTAGAGGACGAGAAGTGGACTGCAGCAATCAAAGGCAGTCTGTCTGCATGACGGTGGATAATAAAATGCATCGGTGTGTGTGCGTGTGTGTGTGTGTAGGATATACAACAGGGTTGAGGGAGCACAGCCTCCAGGGCAGTACATTTGAAAGTGTGTGTGTGTGTATGTGTGAGTGTGTGTGTGTGTGGGGGGGTGAGAGTGTGTGTGTGTGTATGTGTGTGTGCGTGTGCGTTTATGAGTGTGAGGAGCGCGAGGGTCTTCCGGCAGAGGAGGCGCTGTAGGTTCGCGAGCGCTGGCGGATTCTGCAGGGCAGCTCAAACTCGTTGAGGAGCGGCGCGTCAGTGATGTCAGACGCCTCCGGACGCTCAGCAGGATTAGGAGACAGCATGGAGCGCACCATGTCCGCCTGGAACACACACACACACACACACACACACACACACACACACACACACACACACACACCAGAATTGAAATAATCAAGTTCATTTTCAATAGGGCCCATACAAAAAAAATACATTTTCTTTAAGAGTTATTAGTTGCTTTCCAAGTTTTCCAACTTTTTTTAAGTAAGTGAACTGTTGAAATTGTTGAAACTGTAGAATAACCAAGTAACCTATTCTAGACTGTTCTGCCATCCACATAGTCTGCGTCCACTCTACACAGGTAGGCTATTCCAGGTAAACAGTTCTAAGTCTAAATCACTTAGGAGTGGATTAGCTGCCTATACTCATAAATCAGCTACAAACCAAATCTTTTTCAAGACCGTTTTACAACCTCACCAGTAGAGGGCAGCAGACACACACACGTTTGCACAGACTTGAATGCTCAAGTGAAAACAACAAAAGAAATGGCTCTCTCACCTCTTGGACGTTGTTCTTGGTGAAAGAGGAAGGAAACCGTAGAGCCCGAACTTCGGTCAGAGTCTGTGACAGAAAAATAAAACGCTTTATAAAAAGCTTGTCACTATAAAATAAAACTCTTGTCACCTCTATTGGGGTTTTGAGTATAACTGTGTGTGTGTGTGTGTGTGTGTGTTTGTGTAATGTCTTACCTGGACTCTTTCCATTTGTGTGCGGAAAGGGTAAAGGAGCTCAAACAGGATCAGGCCCAGAGAGTAAATATCCACCTTATGAGAGTAGGAGTTCCCTGATAACTACACAGACAGACAGGAGAGAGGGGGGGGGGGGGGTAAGGAACAGTAAAAAACAGTGCCAACATTAGCTGATATAAATCAGAAAGTTCAAGAAAACTAATGGTCATTTAAAAGCCATAGCTTGGGTGAGCCGTGATGAATCTGTGATTCCAGATAGGGAAGTGGGACTAGTGCAACTCAACCCAACCAATGGCAATGGCTCTGCTGAACAGGCATCAGTGTTAAATGACACAGTTTGAATTGAGTACAACTACAATTAAAACCTTATAGTGTTTCATGTACCAATCAATTAATCAAACTTCTAGTTAAACTCTTTGGAAATATGAAATTATCAAAGCATTCCCTGATCATTTCTCCTTTGACAACCGGACGCCAGCTAGCTTCCGACACAGACATGCTATTAAACAGCAAAGCTCCAAGTGGGCACCTGGTCCCTGCTTACCTGTTCGGGGCTCATGTAGAGCTTGGTGCCCACCTGGCCGGTGTGGCGGGCGTAGACTGGCATGGGGGTGAGGGCGCTCATCTCCTCCTGGTCGTCCTCCTCCTGGTCCATGGCCGTCACCAGCCCAAAGTCGCCCACCTTCACCACGTCGTCCATGGTGAAGAAGATATTGGACGGCTAACAGACAGAGGGACAGAGTTAGCTCAACACGCCTCTGCTCCCAGAAATGAACAACACCGACACAACACGTCTCCATGGGACTCATTCCGTGCACTTTCATGCAGCCAACAAACGCCTTTGAATCAGTTTATTGGCCAAATTCCATTGATGTCAATAAAGCCTTCAATCTGTTTACAAGCTAGTAGAATATCACATCTACAGTACATAGGGCATGGGCCTACTGTATGCACAAACGCTTTAGTAAACTGAATACAACCATCTTCACTTTATTCCAACTGGAGTGTTTGAGTTCATTCTCAC